>JAQZBX010095355.1:0-11923 GCA_029593785.1 Cabassous unicinctus
CCAGTCATAAGGCTTGCCTCTGTTAGTCTCACTCCTCCGCTTTCTTCCTGAGTTCAGCTGTAAGCTATCAGGCATATCAGGTATATCAGGTCTATGGCTCATCTCTTCAGCCTTGAGCTACTCCATGTGCCCAGTCTCTCGAGGGTGGGGGTGGGGGTGGAGAGTGGGGGTGGGCTCTTTCCATACCTCTGCACTCTGCTGGTTCCAGACACTGGGACCTCTCTCAGCCTTCAGGGCTTCTTCGTTCTCTTGCTGTCCTCTCTCTCACATGGCAGGATCAATATGGCAGCTTCCTTTCTCTGTGTGTCTGTCTTTCTCTCTGTGTCTTTACATCAGCTCCAATAAGAGGCCCCTGAATTATGCTTTACTGACGTAATCCAATCAAAAGTGCATGCACAGGCATGGATTAGTTCAAAAACATAATCTTTCTCCTTTGGGATTCATAAAAGAGCTTCAAACTGTCACACTTGTTTTCAGGGGAAAAAAATCTAGAAGGTTATGGAAATAACTGATGACACGTAATATTAATAATACCTAATGATTAGAGTTTCACTTACGTTCAGTGATGAGAGAAATGATAATAATAATGAACAATTATTTAGGATACTAATTTTTAAGCTAAGATAACTACTAATATTTCTAAATATGTTTGTAGATTCTTACAAAGTGTATCATCCTTATTATTTAATTTTATATCTTCTAGCAGTCTTTTGCACTCATTGCCTTTATCTCCCTCTTTTTGTGGGATGACAGTTGCATCTTCTGATGTATAATATAAGTCATCATTGTAGGACTTAAAGTAAGACTAAAATACATAGAAAAGAAAATGCCATTGTTGCCTTATATTTCTTTAGTTAAGATAATGAGCGATTAAAAGCAACTTGATAATTTGGGATATGAAAATGCATCTTATCCAAATATAGATATGTATTGAAAAATCAATAAAGTAATGGAAAGGGTACTATAAAGTGAAACATAAAAGTGATAGCTAAAATGAAATAAATAGCAAAATATTAAAAGGATAAAGTTACAGAATAATTAATTTTAAATGCACTTAAAGCAACCATACATGATGAAAGATTAGATTTTGGGGTAATCTGACATTAAACATATATTCCAAAGAGAAGTTAAAATATTCTGCAGGCAACATAAAAGGAAGAAAACGTGAGAGAAATTTTGGCAGGGAAATACACTATAATTTTTCACACTGTCTCTAAAAAATTCCTTAAAATATATTTATTAATATTGCAGTATCATTAGTCAAGCATTTAATTTCACAGTGATCTGAGAGATGTTTCCATCAGAGGTAGAACTCTTGAGGAGAGTCAGGAGGTAATTCCATGTAAGGACAAAACTTAATTGCTAATTGATACAAAGAAAGGAACTAAATTCATGATAGCAACATACTATCTTATATCTCTTAACATATAAGAGATATTCAATTCTATATTATATGTAATCAATATATATTCCATATATAATATAATCAATTAATATAATATTTGATTGCATATGTATGTATGTATGTATTTAGTAAAATAATGATTTCTAATTATTTGAGCCTGTTATTAATATAAAAGTCACATAAAGTATACTTAAATGTTTCCTAAATAATAAATGACAATGGTATCAAACAATGGCTATTACTGGTGAGCTTAAATGAGGCCAAAAATAGTGTAGAAATCAATGTAATAAGAACCTATGGAATTTGAAAATTATGTAGTTTAGCAGAGTTATGGTCAAATAATTTATGCATTCCATACTAATATGCCTAAATCTAATTTGATAAACTTTAAAAATTCAAATCTAGCAGCATATTTTGAATTATTTTTATAAGACTCAAAAAAAGAATTTGAAACCAGAACAGGGTATTGAAATATTAACTGGAGCACCAAACCAATAGAAAATATGGACATTATCTTTGCTATGTAGGTAAACACATGAAATTTATAGTTTACAAAACATTTTTGTAAAGCATGTAACATTTAATGTGGTTAAGAAGGTCCTCTTTGACGATGTGTCATTTCAACAAATATCTGAATGTAAGAATGAAACCATACCTATATCTGAAAGAATAGCATTCCAGAAGGACTGAGTATTAAAAACAAAGATCATGAGACAAAATATGAATTATTATTTACATTTCATAAGTAAAGCAAAATGTACTTGAATAAAGTGAAATAATTAGTGTTATAATAATTCTATGCTATACAAATTCTATTCTCTTTTCTCTACATAATTTCCTATGTCAGTTGTATTGTTCAAAGTGGTGGCTAGTTTTAAGATTGTTGTTTAGTGTTAATGATTCAATTTATTATTTCTATTATAAGCCTCCCTGTCCAATGCAGATACCTTCCTTTGTCCTGTACCATACCTCTATAATAGCCATTATCTACACGCTACTATAATCACTTGAGAAGACATTTGGTAATAAAATCAATTGAAATTTTAAAATAATTTCAATAGTGTATTGCTCCTCAGAGTTGTGTCTCATCTTGATGATAAACAAAATGGAATTGCTTATATACTGTAGTATTATTTTCATAATATCAATGAAAGCTTTATTCTGCAAATAGTATCTACCTCTCTCCTTTTGCTAGGAGTGAATTTGGCAAGACAGCAGCAGTAAAAGGTGAATAATTTAATTAACATAGCTAGAAATCTATATCTAATCACACAGTCCTTTCCCACATGGATAGCTGTTCCTTAGTGAGCTATGAAGCAAATGGCTAGAAGAAGAGAGTCCCTGAACTGATGGGCTTTTACCTAGACAGTCACTTTAAACAGAAGCTGATTTTGGCTAACAAAACAACTTATTTTCCTTCCCCCTGGGTTCCTTAATTCTTGCCCTGTTGTCTTCTTTATCTAATTCCTTATTCCTAAATGATCTTTCATTCACAGAAGTTGTTTTGGTTCCTCTATTCACCATGCCCTTTAATTTCTTTGCCTAATGACATAGAACTGATGAATTATAAGAAAAAAAAGAAGTATTTTACATCTCTTCCTTTGTCACAGAATTTTGGTCCTCCCAAGCTTCAAAAATGAGATTGACTAAAGACCAAAATGTCCCCCTTAGCATTCTTCTTGTATTCTCCCTTCCCTTTTTGCAATGTCTGCTTTTAGCCTCTTTTCATTATAATATTTTAGACGTAAAGTCAACTATAAAGCTTGTTATTTTCTTCCACTAAGGAAAACGAACTGCAGGTGAAAGATAGGTTGTTAATTCATCATACCTTAGTGTTTTCAAGACTAAGATGCTTCATATTATTTTTAGGGTTTTGCACAAGGTATTTCCTGGGTTAACTCTTTCTGTTCATGCATGACATCCATCAACTTATCCAAACAGAAAATGTGTATTCAGTCCTACCACATGTTTAGCACAGGCTTAAGTGCTGTGGTTACAAATAACAGGATGCAGTTCCAGCCATATATGAAGGAGGGAAGGGCATGGGAAGAAATATAAGTAGATAACTAAATGACAAGCAATAATAACAATGATAAAGACATGCAGATACTTTTACGAGGGTACAAAGCAAAAGGAGAATATATTTCCAAAACATTTACAGCTGATCTATATCTTAAAAGACTGGTAGGATATCACAAGTAATGGTGGCAGAAAATCTCTTTGAAAAATGACATTATGAACATATTAGAAACTTAGCCCTGTACTTGTCCTTGATAAAATGTAAGCCTGAGACTGAAGTTGACTAAATAAATAAGTAAATAAATAATCTCTAGACTTCTATATTAGGAAAAGTGTGACTCATGGATAGTTAAATGTGTTTTTATAAAAAAGAAAAAAATCTTAGTGTTCAGTATGTGAAGAATTAAAGGCATACAAGAGTTTTGAAATGAGAATAACACAGATTTCTCTTTAGAGAGATCATTTTGACAATTGTTTGAAAGAATTCAAATAATGTTATTAATACTAAACCAAATTTGAGACTTCAATTCTATTATTTAACCTCTGTGTACTTAAATTTCATCCGGCTCAAAATAAGGACATTGGGCAGATTCTTATCTTTTGACTCAAATAATTACCTCTTGTGTTTTAGTTCTGTCTTTAAAGGACTCTGCACTTCCATTTCCCCACTTAGGATGGTTTGAAGCTGTATTTACCCCAGAAAAGTCTATTCTGACACTTATTCCATTTTTGTAGGTGTGGACCCATTGTAAGTTGGATCTCTTGGTGAGTAGGATCTTAAGATGTGACCCACCTCATTCAGAGTGGGTCTTAATCTTCCTCCTACTGGAATCCTTTAGAAGAGAATAAAATTCAGACAGAGAGAAAGCCATGGAAGCAAGAAACTGAAAGCAATGAAATTTGAAAGAGAAGGGAGACACCAGCAAACACTACCATTTGCCTTGCCACGTGACAGAGGGGTCCAGGATCACTGGCAGCCAGTCTTCAGGAAGAAAACATTGCCTTGATGATGCCTTGATTTGTATATTTTCTCAGCCTCAAAACTCTAAGCTGATAATAAATTCTCACTGTTAGAAGCCAACATATTTAATGGTATCTGCTTTGAACAGCTTTAACAAACCAGAACAACACTTATAGCAAAAACAATCACATTAATTTACTGGGAGTGACTTATAATAAACTCTGTTTAAGAGCATGGGTTTTTAGAAGGACTGTTAGAGTTTTAAATCTCTAGTTGGTATCTTTTTTGGAAGACTAGTGGTATAATGGTAAATTATTTAAACCATAATTCTGGGATAAAAGTGGGGGTATGAGTAGAGGATCTGAATCATTGAATCACAGCATTTGCAAGTTGGCTTGGTATAAATACTTAGCCTATTTTAAGCCACCAATGGTCAAATTTATCAATTAGAGATCAGTCAGGTACATAGCTACTTGAAATAAAGCAATAATGACGTAATGATGTAATGTTTAAACCGTATAACAAATCCAGCTATGATAACAGACAATTTTGGTCTCTGCAAGTCTTTGCTCTACGTAATTCTTAATGTGAGAGTGTGTTTTAAAATTAACATGGTTACTCTGAAATTCCAGGGTTCTGTAACCTCATGCTAAATATTTGTTTTGACAAAGAGAGGACATAAAGCACATTAAAAATACATACATCAAGCAAATTTTATGTGCCTTATATGTCTAAAGGAGGATATAATCTTAGAGCTAGCATGGATCTGAGAGAACAAATTCTTCAATAACATTGAAGGTCAGAGCAGCCTCTATAACATATAACAAAAGATTGGTCATTCAGCTTCTATATTGAAATATAAAATGAAGAAACAATAAAATAACATCTATTTTTAAGAAATTAAATATCTATATATCTAAGAACATATTAAAGATGCATATACACAGAATTAGATCTATCTATATAGATAATAGAAATATATTTTAATATATATATGGATATAATCTGAAAAGGAAAAGTCATAAGGCAAAAATAAGTGTGTATTTGATTATAAGAAAGTTTAAGAATATTTGCTCACACAGTGCATATAGACAGTTTTCAATGTACACTATTTACTAAAGAAAGTAATAAACAAGAGAAGGGCCTTGTAAAGACCAAACATGCTGCTGTGCCATTCTGCGGCTGAGGTGGGAGAAAACACACAAAGAAACCACCTTCTTCACCTGGCTTCAGGGACGTCAACATCTAGGTTTTCTCCAGATCCTTCTGATTTTAAACAATGAATTTCCGGCGGGGTGCTTAGTCCTTAGACCTCTTTTCTTCTATATATACACTCACTCCTTAGTAAATTTCCTCCAGTTGACTGATGATTCAGAAATGTACATCACTTTTCCAGATCTCTCCCCTCAAATCCAGACAGAATATCCACCTGTACACAAGATATCTCCCATTGGGTGTTTCAATGACATCACAAATTTAATGTGTTTATAATAGAGTGGCTGACATCTCCCTCTTTCACAAAAACATAAAAATAAAACCCATTTCTCTAGCAGTCTTCTATTTCTCAGTAAATACCACTGGTATACTTCCATTTGCTTAAGCCAACATCCTTGATATTCTATCAGATCAATTCATTTTTAGCAAATTCATCCAAAATTTAATGCAGTAATTTAAGGGTTTGCATGTGACATGAAGATTCTATCTTTTCATCCAGGCCAGCTACATAATCTGTGAAATGAGGGCAAAATGAAAATGTGGAAACATTTATTCAAAAAACAGTAATAAAAGTGATATTAGAATTAAAGACACTTAAACATAAAGCTTGTATCTTTCAACTGTGGTCTTTCTCTCAATTTATCATTTTTTTAATTTGTTAAGTAACATTGTTCTAAGTAGAGAATATTAAAAATTTAAATTATTAGCAAGGATTTTACTGTTCATCTTTATATTGTGCAATGCCAATCTTAAATGCAAATATAAGAACATTTAACACATATGAAAAATCACTGAAATTAGGCAATTCATATTTCATAGTTCATACAGGCATATGTATTTCCTTCTTACCAGAACAGTGGAAAGGCTGCAGAAAACTAACTCAGCTGTCTTTATTTCACTTCTTTCTATGTGCATAGATTACTAATAAGTAAGGAGGGATTAAAAGGAAAAGAAGTTATGGGTTCTCCTATTTTTAGCTTTCCTTTCTATGTCATCATTTTCATGTAAATGATTGGCTAATTCAGAGAAGTAAAATGAATAAGACAGTGTTCAATGGGGTTTTTAGTTTTTTGTGGTTTTTGTTTCTGTTTTTCCCTTTACAACACCATTGATTTCTTTTTGCATTCTATGCAAGTTTAGATTTGAGTAAAAAGTATGGTCTTTCTCAGCTGTCAGTACCCTACTTTCTCAATTTGAGTAACTGAGTTTTCATTCTTGCTTTGAGTCTTGCTGAAGCCTCATGCTTCTTGAGCCCACCAGAATTTTCTGCTCATGAAGTAATATGAATGCTATATGCAAATGTAGTTGCAAGGAACTTTGGGCTTGAATATTACAGTGGAATAGTTAGGATTCTTCAAAGAAAAGGCTGCCTGACTGGAAATTCCAGCAAAAGCCAATGTTGAAGTTGAGGTAGAAATTCTTCTTTTGACCTCTGAAACCCTCAGTTCTAGTTTTAAGACTTCTAACTGATTCAATGAGGAGGTTGCCCACATTGCTGAAAGAAATTTTCATTGTTTCTTGTAGATGCGATCAACTGATTATCGATAGAATCCCATCTCTAAAATACTTCACTGTGAAATGAAGGTCAGGGTTTGACCAAACTACTGGACATCATAACATAGCCAAGTTGATACTTGAAATGAAATGTCACAACATATATGTCCTCTGCCCATGTTCATGTTCCATTTTCCCATCAAATTTCACTTACAAACGTAAATTTAAAACAAAATTATTAAGAATTTCAAAATGTCAGCAGTAGAGCATAAAACTAAATTTTCTGAGTATGGGGTCTTATATGACTGCACAGATATCATGCCCTTTATATCTGTGCTTCTGAGACCTCATCCTCTGTTACTCTCCCTCTCATATACTCTGTACCAAATGTGTTGTCCTCCTCATTATATCCTGACTAGAGCAACCTTTCCATTACCTGAGGGCCTGAGCACTTGTTCTTCCCTAGGACAACTGCATGGTTTCCTCCTTTTTCTCCTTCAGTTCTTACTCTAGTATTACCTTATCATCAAGGTCTGTCCTGGCTGTCCTTCTTAAAATTGCTTTTGCCTAACCCTAAAACATCTCTTTTCTTTATGTTTCTCTTATAAAGAGGTCTTATTTCCATCTAGTGTACTATGTACGTATTTCATCTATGTAAACTTGTTATGTATCTCTCCCACTAAGATGTATGCTCCATAAGTTTAGGAAATTTTGCTTGTTTTGATATATGCTGTTTCCCTGGGGTCTAGAATTGTTAGTGGCAAATATAGAGTGCTAAAAAAATAGTTATTTAATAAATCAAATGATGCCTTACATTCGGGTCAAAGATAAAATGGTATTTTAGTTTCCTCGTTGCTAAAACAATGGATTGGCTTAAACAATAGGCATTTACTGGCTCAAGGTTTTGAGGCTAAGAGAAGTCCATAATCAAGGCATGAGCAAGGTGATGCTTTCTCCCAGAAGACTGTGGCATTCTGGGCCTGCCTGCTAGAGATCCTTGGTACTTGGCTTTTCTGTCACATGGCAATGCATATGGTAGAAACTTCTCCTTTCTCCTCCAGATTCTATTGATTTCTTACTTCTGGCTGCTCCCCCTGTCTTCTCTTTCATACTTTCACTTTGCTTATAAATAAATCCAGTAATCTGGATTAAAGCCCAACCTGACTGACTTGGGTCACACCTTAATTAAAGTAACATCTTGAGGAGATCTTATTTACAATAGGTCTATACACATCAGACTGTGGACCAAGGCTAAGAATATTTTCAAATATTCTGGGGTACACAATCCAATCCAACATAAATGGAATTAAAACAAATAACAACAACAGAACAACAGCCAGAAAAAAAATAGATGTAAAGATTTTCTGCAACAGCAGAGAATTTGATCAGGAGATAGCTAACACAAAGGTAAGTTCCTGGGGAGAAGTGCCTTTAGACACTGGCAAGTGGGACCCCTATTTTGGGCTGTGTCTCAGAAAGACACAGTATGCCTTGGCACATCTTTATCAAAAGTTTATAAGACCTGCAGTTTTCTGACTCCTAGAACTCCTTTCCAGGAGTGTGGATCCAAGTTCAGAGAATAGTTTAGTGGGTGGAGGTTTTCTGTTGGCCAGCATAGTATCTTCTTCATGGGATTGTGTGAGATTGGACCATCAAAATAGTGCTCTCACTCACTGTGTCAGGTAGTTCTCACTCACGTTAGATGCTGGGAAAATTTCAAAGATTTAAGTTAACAGCTGTCTGGTGACAGTGATGACCTTGGGTTTTTTGCTTCAGGAATGGGCATGCTCATAGGTCCTTGCCTGTCAGTGCTCTGACTATGATGAAAATTCCAGGTCTTCATTAATCCAAAGTGGCTGGGGTGATGGCAGTTATCCTTCACCTTGTATTCAACAGCCAACCTCAAGATGGCCACCCCACCTTTCCATAGGCTCCACACCATGTATCGGGCTGTCATCCAAGGGTGACTACACCTATTTATTTCAAGAGTTCTTCAGTGCCAATGGGTTCTTCTGATCAATGCCCTCTCTTTTTCCCATTGATGTGGTGATGATGCATTTTCCTAGGTTGGTTTTATGTTGTGCCAGATGAAGGACAGAGAGAATGCAACTGCTCATCTTGCTCTGACCACCTGCCTGTTACATAACCTTTTCATTGGTGCTGTTTGAAAGACTAGGGTCTCATTGACATTCTAGAAATGACAATTATAACTTAAAGATTTCAAGAGAAGTCATAGCTGGAAGATGTTTTGTTCTACATCTATGCTATGAAAGTTCTAACAGCATATTTAACATGACCACAAACTGCATTAGTATTCACATTTTCCTGGTATGCTTTGGGTAAGACTTGTATCTATAATCATCTATAATAAAGCACAGTACAACTTTGAGAAAGTCCTTGCAAAAGTCAGTATTCATAGGCAGTATGATGGATGATGTAGCATCATAAGTAATGATGTAAATGTCATTAAGTAAATGGTATTAAGGAACTTCACAGTCAAAAATATCCATCTTGTTTCAATAAAAATGGGTTGTAAAGAGCCATGGTGTCATGAATATTAAAAGTGTTGCTTCCTTTCAGTTTAATAGGAGAAATGAAGTTAACCAAGGAAGGCATATTTAACAATAAAAAACATGAGGAGATGGCTCCTGAAACCTGAATATGAAAAGATGGTGCCTGAATACTATGAAGAGACTTCACTTGAAGGAATTGTACAATAATTTATATAAGCATCTTTTATCTGCCCATTTTTCTAAATCTTCATTGATAAATAACTATATATTAGATAGACCCATGAATTTTGTGATATATTTTCAACCAAATTGTTTATACAGATAGGAGCACCACAAAAATATTTTCTTGGGAACCCCACACAGTCTAGGGTTGGCTCTAACCTTGGGAATTTGCAGACTTTACGGGGAAGGCAATGGACGTCTATGTATAGTAGAGTCAAGATGATTGTAGCTATGTTTCAAGGTATAGAGTGCTCCTACTGATATCTAGGATATGCAGTAATAAGTTTTGTGCAATTATATAAAGTAGAATACATAACTCTGGGGATCCTCTCACTTCCTTGTACAACTTCAGTGAATAATTTAAATTCTCCTTGCTTGGCATTCTCATTTATAAAACTGGTTAATTGGATCAGATTAATTTTGAGTCTATCTAAGAATCAATTTTTATTTCTTTGACTCTTCTTTAAAGTGTCTTGTTTGCCTCCATTTTTCAGGTGTGTATTGGGAATGTATATCAATCATACTTCCTGTGGACATTGCAGAAACCAGTTAAATAATACTCATGGCCTATGAGTCTCCTTTAGGCACAGAAATAATTAGCAAAACAAAACAAAACTTTTTAATATTATATACAAGTGTCTTTTTTCAGTATATTGTTTATTTTAAGTTGTTACTTAAAGAGAAGTTAATTCAGTGTACTCATCCATAAGACGGTACAAAGTCAATATCTAAAAAAAGAACCTATTAAAAATACATAGAAAGGCAAATTGCAGTCAAGCAGCTACACCATCTGGGTCATATGAAAATGAGCAAGGGTATTGAGCATCTGCATGCTGAAATGCAAACCTAACCAACACACTCTCTCTCCAAGCAGTCATGTGTACAGATTAATGAAGAGAAGTGACAGAATAAAACTTCCCGCTGACTCGCTGTGGATAAGCTATTTTGCTCCATCATTGCTTCAACTTTCCTTACAGGATAGTAGATTCACTCCAGCATGTGCTCTTCTCCTAATCGTTTGGACTAAATGAACCAAATCTCGTGGTACAAGGTGCCAACAACATCTGGTAGCTCTAAATCAGAATCATTGAGGACAGACACATCCGTGTTGCCTTTAACTCAGTGATGATCATAAATCAGCTTGCTTCCAATGACCCGACAAAATGTGGTCTGTAGAACTACTTTATCAGGCAGAAGGCAGATTTCTTATTACTTTCAATGCTGGCTTTTTCCTCCCTATTTTCAAGATAATTTCTAAAGTCAATGGAACCATTTTTATTGTGTTTATTTTCAGTATGTTGGTTTTGTAGACCTAATTACTCAGTTTACCTCAAATTTTGTTTAAGAATTTTATTATTATTATTTGAAAACAATGTCATCTTTTACACACAAGGCACACTAAAATAAAAATCTATCAATGCATTTTGGAGCATTTTTCCCCTTTAAACTTTTGCATTCATTGGAAAATAAAGGAGCTTTCGGTTATCCTTAAAGTTCTATATCAAGTAAATGTTTAAAGACTCAGGGATAAGGGTATTGGGAACCTAGCCCCTTGTTGGAACTGACTTTTTTTATAGTTCAGCAGCATTTTTTTTTTTGTAAAAAAATGTTTTCCATCTAAACATAGAGCTTCATACTTAAAAACCGCAGTTACTTATTGTGAGTGGATCAATAATATTTTAATAAATACTCTGTTTCTCTAAGGTAGGCCTTGGAAGTAAGAAGAACCGATTAGCTCGCTTTTCAATATAGCCAAGCTCTAACATATCTTTGTTACAACTCCCACTATTCATTCAGATTGAAGTCTCCATTACTGTCAGATTCATCTACTCATTTATTCCTGTATATACCATGGCACCTTTGTGAAAATTACAAGAAGACACATGAATTAATAAATTTCATGTTTTCCTCGAAGCTAGTTTGCTTCTGTGATAGGGGACAGATTTTAAAAATCAAGACCATACAAGGAGCAACCCCAGCCTAGTCTTCTGAGTCTTTGAATGGTGTGCAAAATGAACTCTTATAGGTAGGAGGTGGCCTGGCTCTGTTGTTGTCACTAAATCTTTTCTGCCTTAAATGCTCTCTTAACAAGCC
>JAQZBX010095356.1:0-11922 GCA_029593785.1 Cabassous unicinctus
GAAGAGATGAACTCAAGAAGCCTGAACCCTGGGCAAATGTCGGCAGCTGTCTTGCTCCAACATGTGACAATGGACTTTGGTGAGGGAAGAAACTTATGCTTTATGGCCTGGTAACTGTGGACTTCTACCCCAAATAAATACCCTTTATAAAGACCAACCCATTTTTGGTATTTCACATTAGCATCCCTTTGGCTGACTAATACAGAAATTGGTACCGAGGAGTGGGGAAGTGCTTTTGTAATTACCAAAATGTTGAAATGGTTTTATAAATGGGTAAGGGTTATTTTTTTGAGGAATTGTGAAATGCTTGATGGAAAAGGCCAAGATCACTTTGAAGAGACTATTGATAGTAATATGGACACTAAAGAGACTTTCTATGATGCCTTAGAAGTAAATGATGAAACTTTTATTGGAAACTGGAGGAAAGGTGATCCATGTTTTAAAGTTGCAGAGAACTTAGAATTAACTCCTGGTGTTATATGGAAGACAGAATTTGAAAATGGTGAACCTGAGCATTTAGCAGAAGAAATTTCCAAAGTAAATTCAGAGAATGTGGCTTGGCTTCTCCTTGCAGCTTATAGCAAGATACTAGATGAATGAATTACACTAAGGACTGAATTCTTGGGCACAGAGAAAACAGAAACTGATTCCAGAACTTCCAAGTTTCTGGATATCAAATTCCCAGATGAAAATGCCCTATTTGAAGACTTTACTAAACTTGGAACTCATAACTAAGAATTGAAGATGCAGTTATCTTGGAAAGACTTGTGGAAAGTCTTACTGTCTGATGGCTTGGACCCTTGCTTCCTGCATTCTAAACAAACAAAGTTTTTGAGAGAGCTGTATGAACAAAACCACTGTCAGCTTGGACAAAAGAGAACATGGAAAGGAGAGACTGAAGGAGAATCAGCTTTAAGAAGAAAACTGTGGAAGCAGAGATCTGGATTTAAGACATCTCCTTGGGCCAAGAGAGGAGCCCCACCCATGTGTACAAAGAGGGTGAGTTTGCCCCTGCAGTTCAAGAGGGTGGATGTTCCTACCCGATGTTCTGAGAAAGTTTTGATGCCCCATGGTGCAGAGAGGGCGAGTCTGCCCCTGCAGTTGAAGAGGGTGGATGTCCCCACCCCCCCGATGTTCTCGGAGAGTTTTGCCACCCCAGGTTGCAGGGAGGGTGGAGCACATTCCTCAAAGATTAGGGTGGTTAAGGTCAGCACCCCATAGGTCTGAGAGGGATTTACCTGTACCCCATGGATTAGAGAAGGCCACGTGGTCAACCCATTGCTCTGAGAGGGTTGAACCTGTATGCCAAAGGTTTGGGAAGGCCAGGTGGTCAATTCGTTGCTCTGAGAGGGTTGAACCTGTATGCCAAAGGTTAGGGGGAATGTTGTCTTCACCTCACTGTACTAGGGGGGCTAAGACTCTAACCCAAAGATTGGGTAAGGTGTGGCAATCACCCCAACACCCTTGTAGGGTGAGGTCTGGAGCTTTGTCAACACCCAGATGCTTCATGTGGGTGGAACCAAAACATCGCCATTGTGCAAACCTGTGGAAAGGGTGGGTACCCATGTGGCCCCAAGGAGAAAAAACCAACTTCTTAAGAATGACTCTCAGACTTTGTAATCGAATGGAGGATGCCCTGCAAGTTTACAGAACTGTAGAAAATCCACAACTCATATTTCACATCTCAATTTCTTCTTATGATATTGAAAATGTTTACCTTTGTCTTTCCATTTGTGTATTGGAAGCACTTAAATGGTTTTGTAAGTTTCAGAGGACTACAGCAGACAAGATTTTGCCTTAAGACAAAGTGTATTTCTTTAAATGATTATGATATGATTTTATACTTGTTTTGTTACAGATTTAAGTGTTTTTTTTTTAATATTGTACTGTATTTTTGGAAGTCAGAGGGAGGAGTGTAACCGTTGGCAAATTTGATGTAATTATGAATTCCAAAAATATAATTGGATCATGCCTGTAAACTGATCTGTTAATCTGGGCATGGTTAGGTTATGATTAGGGCATTGAGCCCCACCCCTTTGGTGGGTGGGGAATCGAGTATAAAAGGCAAGGCACAAAACAGAGTTGAAGCAGTGTTTGAGAAGCAGCTTTGATGTTGGAAAGAAGGCCCCAGGAGAAGAGAAGTGAACCATTCACCTGATCGCCTATAGCTGATCTTGTGGAGGCAACAGGAGCTAAGCCCAGAGAGAAATGCAGATCTGGGCAGAGAGGAACCCAAGAAACCTGAACCCTGGGCAAATGTCAGCAGCTGTCTTGCTCCAACATGTGACAATGGACTTTGGTGAGGGAAGAAACTTATGCTTTATGGCCTGGTAACTGTGGATTTCTACCCCAAATAAATACCCTTTATAAAGACCAACCCATTTTTGGTATTTCACATTAGCACCCCTTTGGCTGACTACTACAGCTAGTTACCTTCTATTCTTGTCTTTGAAGAGCTTTTTACCAAGAGTAGATCCTAGATTTTGTCTGCTTTAATTGAGATGATCATGTGTTTTTCCCCTTTGATTTGTTAATGTGGTGTATGATGTTAATTAATTTGCTTTTGTCCCACACCCCCTGCCCCATGCATACCTGGGTTAAAACATATTTGATCATGGTATATAATCCTTTTAATGTGCTGTTGGTTTTGATTTGTTACTGTTTTGTCTATGATTATTCATCTATATTATTAGAGAATTTGATTTGTGGTTTTCTTTTCTTGAAGTATCTTTATCTGATAGATTTGTAATTGGGGTTACATTAGCTTCATAGAAAGAGTTATGTAATGTTCCTCCTCTTCAATTTTTTGGAATAGTTTGAGCAAGATTGGTATTGATTCTTCTTGGAATGATTGGTAGAATTCACCATGAAGTCATCTGGTCTTTGGCTTTTATTCTTTGAGTGGATTTTCCTGACCATTCCAATCTCCTTACTTGTGATTGGTTTGTTGAGGCCTTCTAATTCTTGTAGGGTCATTGTAGGTTGTGTTTTTCTATAAAATTTGCCCTTTTCATCTAAATTATCTAATTTATTGGCATACAATTGTTCATAGTATGTTCTTATGATGTCTTTTTTTACTGTGAGTTCAGGAGTAATTTCCCTCCTCATTTTTGATATTATTTGAATATTCTTCCTTTTTTTCTTTGCCAGTCAAAGTAAGGATTTGTCAATTTTATTTATTTTTGCAATGAAACAAATTTTGTGATTTTTTTAATTCTCTCTACTGTATTTAAAAACTTTGTTTAATATGTTTTTATTCAATGTGTTTGTCTAATTCATATTACTACAAATCATTATTGTAGGTAATGAAATTTTAATAGGGTAATTAATTCATATTCAAAAATAGAAATGACTCTGAGGCAGAAAAAAATAGTCATTTAAAGGAGAAATTTACAAAAGGCAAGATGTCAAACTGTGTTTTCCCTAAACATGACTCATATGTCCCTTCTATTCAAACCTACACTTGCTGCTGGAGTTTGTAGCTGTACATCCAGAGACTTGAGTCTTTGGACTGTTGACATGCCAGCTGAGCCCAGAGCTTCAGTGGAGTAGCAACTCCTACTCCACAGCTCATTGGATTCACCCAGAACAACAAACAAAGAGATGATGATGGACAACAGCCATCCCAGGGAATGGAGAAAGTCTGCGGCTGCAAGCAGGATAATCCCATCCATCCTCCCACTGGGTTATAAACCTCCTCTCAATTGGAGGTGGAGTGGACATCATCGTCCTAGACTCCTCAGGATGGGGGGAAGAATTATGGGCTAGAGTGGACTTACTGGTATTCTACTATAGACATATTGTGATTCAAGCAAAGGAAGAAATTGCAACATTGATGTGGAGCCAGTGGCCATTGGCGGCTCTGGGTGCAGGGAGAGGGAAAAGTCTTTGTAATACAGGGGATTTTTCAGGACTTGAGAATTATCCTGAGTGACATTGCAGTGACAGATATAGATGATTTTATATCATATAACATGCAGAACTCTTTGGGAGATAGCGCAGTCTACAATGTGAACTATGGGCCATGCTTAATGGCAAAGCCCCAGGATACATTTATCAATTGCAATTAATGTGCCACACTAAAGAAGGATATTTATGAGGGAGGTTGTGGGAGGTGTGGGTGGTGGGGCATATTGGAATCCCTAAAGTTTTTGTGTAACATTTATGTAATCTAAGTATCTTTTTAAAAATTTAAAAAAAACTTTAAAAATAGCTATTTTATCATCTTTTGTAAGTATTCATGGATGTGCTCAATGTCAAAATCAGTATTTCACTGAAGGTAATTTCAAAGCTGACTACTGTCATCATAGTATGAACTACATAGGAAAGAGTTAATATTGTTCAATAGACAATTAAACTTATGTTTTAATTAAATAAGTTAATATAAATATTCAAATTTTTATGTCACAGAATAGACAGAAAACAAATATTTCAGACTAATGAGGACCGATATTACTTCAGTTTCAATTTTTTAAGGGATAAAATAATAAATAGTGAATGTATTTTATATTTTGCAATATTTTATTGTTTCTTCATATTTTCCTCAACATTTCCTTATTGAATGTTAATTTCTATACAAAAATGCAATTATTTTTCTTCTCCTCCATGTGGAACCTATAAATTCTGCATATAATTTATCATCATAAAATTAATTATACCCAGACAGTACATTTCAAAATCTATTTCTGCCCTTTATGTAGCTATAAAACTGGTAGTAAATGCAAAGTTAAGGTTTAATGGCACTTTATGAATGCTATTCACCAAATATTTCTGATAAATAGAATTAGGAGGTAGTGTGATATCCATTATTTATGCCATTATTAAATAATTTCACTTATTTGCGTCAAAATGTATTCCTATTCAATAGATTTCTTAAGCTATTAGCACTTACTTTATAAATTAAGAATTTTCACAGACATAAATGTTTATTACCAGCTTTCCCCTGTACTAAACATTTTAAAAATTGAATTATCTTCTCTCATGTGTATAAAATGTTCTCATTCAAGTTACATTCAGATCATTTACCTATATTAGAAAGTTATTCAAATATTATGAATCACAATGACATGCCCTGAATATTTACATCAATGTTATAATGTAAATGTACTGAATTTGTTATTCAGATTAAACCAGGTGGCAATCACTGTGAATTCACAATCACCCATCACAAAATATTCACAGACATCAATGACATTCAAACTGGAAAATATTAGACTTCTAACCTTCAGAATGAAGCAGAAGCCATCTAATGAATTTTGCAGAAAACCGGGGTCTTAAATCCAAGTTCTTCCATCTTTAAATAATAGTGAAATGGGGAAACAGCAAGGGAAAAAACCCTGAAATGAGGGAGCTCGGGTGGTACAAGAGATTGAGTGGCCTCTCCCCACTCCAGAAGTTCCCAAGTTTGGTTCCCTGTGCCTCCTAAAGAGAAGACAAGCAGACACAGAAGAACACACAAAAGGCAGACAGTGAGGGCAAAAAACAACATTGGAAACGGGGGTGGGATAAATAAATAAATAAATCTTGAAAATAAAAATGAAATGAAGGTATATATTCATATCCATAATATATGCAGTATTTTTTTTACTGTGGGTAAAAATCAAATTTTTCACAATACATACCAATATTTCTAAAATGATATATAAATATATATGCATATATGTGCATTTGTTTACATAAATGTTATTTTTTATATATATATACTTTTTAAAGGTGCTTAGATTACCTAAATATTACTCAGAAATTACAGGGATTCCCATGTTCCCCACCGCCCACATCTCCAACATCATCCCACACCACCATTCCTCAACTGTGTGGTACAACACCCGCAATGGATATACACATGCTGGGGCCTTGCCACCAAGCATAGACCACAGTTCACATCACAGATCACACTCTCTCCCACTCAGTTCTGCATGGTATATTCTGATGGAAAATGGCCAACATCCATTGCGGCTGCGCCACACAGGACAACACCCAAAGTACCAGAAAAGCCCTTGTATTTCAACTGCCCCACCTCTCCCTGCACCAAAAATATCCAGTGGCCACCGGCTCCACGTCACTGTTAAAATTTCTTCCATTGCTTGAATCACAATATGTCTACAACAGAACACCACCAAGTCCACTCTAGTCCACAGCTCCTCTCCCAATCCTGAGGGGACTTGGATGTTGATGTCCACTCCACCTCCAAGTGAGAGAGGGCTAATATCCAATGGATAAAGTGGATGGGATTATCTTGCCTGCAGCAGCAGCCCTCTCCATTTCCTGGGATGGCCGTTGCCATCGTCGTCTCCTTGGGTTACTTGGGTGAGTCCATTGTGCTGTAGGGTAGGAGTTGCAGCTCCACCGAGATTCCAGGCACAGCTGACACATAGGTGGGTCAGAGGATACAGTCTCTGGAGGTACACCTAAAAACTCCTGCATCTCATATAGGTTTGAGTGGAAGGGACTGATGGACCAGGTGCAGGGATGACTTATTTGAGTCCAAATCTGTCACTCTCAGGAACAGGATGCCAATGAAGAGCCCACTAATTAGGCATCAATCTCTGGGGCTATCTCCACTTGTATAGGACCTGGGTGTCACCAGAGCCCTCAGGAGTCCCTCAGTGTGGGTTGATATCCACTTTGGTGTTCTATGAGATCCTACTGAGGTGTGCATAAGCATTACCTCTGGGATGACCTCCCAACTCCCTTTGAAGTCTCTAAGCCACGTGAACTCATTTCTCTTTACCTTTTCCCCCTTTTATTCAAGGTCTTTTTCTGATCATGTTGCCAGTTGGAACTTGGTATTAATCCCTTATTGTCAGGAGGCTCATCCCCGGGATTCATGTTCCATGTTGGGGGGAAGGTAATGCATTCAAATGCTGAGTTTGGCTTAGAGAGAGTCCACATGTGAGCAACAAGGAGGCTCTCAGGTGGTAACCCTTAGGCATCCCATAACAGTAAGCTAAGTTTCAATTAGAAGAGCAAATACTCATAAGGCTAGTCCTCAATAACAAGAACCCATCAGTGGGCCATCCTCTTTTGCCAGACACTGCCTCTGCACTCAGGGGAATGTTGCTGCTCCCTTGGGGAATGTAGCAGAGCTCTCCAGGCTGGGAATTCAGATTCCCGCATTAATTGAGTAATTGTCTACCCACCAGGACCATGCCCCATCCCTTGATCATTTCAACAATTTTATATATCCTTCATGTATATACAGATGAACTTACTCCAATGAATCCCCCATACAAGACACCCCTCACCAATGATCCTCTGCAGCCCCCTTTGTAACCTTTCTGTGATCTAAACCTTCCTCAAATATTAAGCCAATATAGTAACAAAATACAATTAATAGGATAAAGAAATAATAATGATAATTTTAAATGCAAGAAATAACTACAAGGAGACTCAGAATGAAAAAAAAGGAAACTAAACTAAAAATAAAATATAATTAGCAGATTGGGACATTTGAAAAAATAGGAAAGAAAAAAACAAACAAAATCATCATTTTTAAAGAAAATTTTCTTCTTTCCTTTTATCACTGTAATATCAGATGTCCAGTGTATCGTGACACCTTCCCCCTCTCATTCCCCAGTGTCTTCCAAATTTCAATTTAATTTTCAAAGACGTTTTAGGTCACAGCAAAGTCACACACTGAATTTTAGAGATTCCCACATACCCAACCTCCCTACCCATTCCCCACCCCATATTAAAACCTTTATTTTTTTTAATGGATGTTATCATTGTTATGACTGTTATACAGATAGTAAAATATAGCAACTAAAATTTTTCAGTGGTTTACAGTATACATTACAATGTAGACTGTACAGTTTAATAATTTTTGTTGACCTTTAAAATGTCCTGTGTCCACTAATGTTAGGTAATGAAGAATATTTCCCATGACCACTACATATTCCATTTGATATTTTCTGTTCCTTCCTCCCCACCCCCTGGGGCATATGACTCTTCCCTGTCTTGGTTTATGGGATGACGAGATTCATTTTTACAACTCCTGTGTATTCTAACCTGTCCTTCCTAATCTACCCATCTGTTAATCTTGCACCTACTAATCCATTAAAATCTCTACCCACATGTCCTATCCTTTAATATGTAACTATACTCTTTCAATTTACCATAGATAATGTCCATATGGGTGATGGCTCACAGCCTACCCTTCTCTCTTTCTTCGTTGTTAGCCAATATTTTGGTCAGTGGTCCTCAGGAACTGTTATCATACATCAATTCAAATCAATGAGGTCAAAAACTGTTCTTCCTTCAATGCCTGGCTTGCTTCACTCCACATAAGGTCTGCAAGATTCATCCATGTTATTCCATGTGTTAGCACTTTATTCCTTCTAACCGGTGAGTAATATTCCATTGTATGTATGTGCCACATTTTGCTTATCCATTCATCTGTTGATGGGCACCGTGGCTGATTCCAACTTTCGGCAATTGTGATCAATGCCACTACAAACATTGGTGTGCATATATCTGTTCGTGTCTTTGCTTTCAGTTGTTCTGGGTATATACCCATTAGTGGAATTGCTGGATCGTATGGAAGATATATTGTTAGTTTTCTGAGGGATTGCAAAACTGTTCTCCACAGTGGCTGGACCATTCCACAATCTCACCAGCAGTGGATGAGGGTTCCTATTTCTCCACATCCTCTCCAACACTTATATTCTGCTGTTTTTTTGATAACTGCCATTCTGATGGGTGTAAGATGGTATCTCATTGTGGTTTTGATTTGGATTTCCCTAATAGCTAGTGATGTCGAGCATTTTTTCATGTGCATTTGAGCCATTTTCATTTCTTCCTTTGAGAATTGTCTTTTCAGGTCACTTGCCAATTTTTTAAATGGGCTGTTTGTCTTTTTATTTTTGAGATGAAGGATTTATTCATATATGCAGGGTATTACCCTCCTATCAGATATATGATTGCCAAATATTTTCTCCCATTGGGTAGGCTTCCTTATTCCTTTCTTAATAACATCATTTGAGGTGCAGAATATTTTAATTTTGATGACATCCCATTTATCTATGTTTTGTTTTGCTGCTTGTGCTTTGGCTGTGAAGTTCATGACACCATTTCCTATTACAAGGTCCTGTAGATGCTTCCCTACATTATCTTCCAATGTCTTTATGGTTTTGGCTCTTATATTTAGATCTTTGATCCATCTGGAGTTGATTTTTGTTTAAGGTGTGAGATGGCATTCTTCTCTCATTCTTTTGGATATGGATATCCAGTTCTCCAAGCACCACTTGTTAAAGAGGCCATTCTATCCCATTGAGTGGGCTTGGTGACCTTGTCAAATATCAGATGATGGTATATGCGAGGATCTATTTCAGAACTCTCAATTAGGTTCCATTTGTCAGTATGTTTATCCTTGTGCCAATACCATGCTGTTATGATCACTGTAGCTTTGTAGTATGTTTTAAAATCAGGTAATGTGATATCCCAACTTCATTTTTCTTTTTCAATATGTCTTTGGCAATTTGGGGGGTCTTACCTCTCCAAATAAATTTGTGGTTTGTTTTTCCAGTTCCTTAACAATACAGTGTTGATTTTTATTGGTATTGCATTAAATCTGTAGATTAGTTTTGGTAGGATAGACATCTTGATGATGTTTATTCTCCTACCCATGAACAGGGAATATTTTTCCATTTATTTAAGTCTTCTTTGATTTCCTTTAACAGTGATGTATAGTTTTCTGTATATAAGTCCTTCACATCTTTAGTTAAATTTATTCCCAGGTATTTGATTCTTTTAGTTAATATTGTAAAGGTATTTTTTTCTTGATTTCCTCCTCAGATTGCTTGTTATTGGTGTACAAATATGCTACTGATTTTTGAGCATTGATCTAGTAGCCTGCAACATTACTGGAGTCATTTATAAGTTCTAGAAGCTTTGTTGTAGATTATTCAGGGCTTTCTATGAATAAGATCATGTCGTCTGCAAATAAGGAAATTTTCACTTCTTCCTTTCCAATCTGGATGCCTTTTATGTCCTGCTCTTACTTCAGTGCTCGGGTAAGTACTTCTAAGACAATGTTAAATAGGAGTGGTGATAGAGTCCATCTTTGTCTTGTTCCCGATCTCAGAGGGAATGCTTTTAGGATATCAACATTGAAAATCATGTTGGCTTTTGGTTTTTCATATATACATTTTATCATATTCAGAAAGTTTCCTTCTATTCCTATCTTTTGTAGTATTTTTATCAGGAAAGAGTGCTGTAGTTTGTTGAATGCTTTTTCTGCTTCTATAGAGATGATCTTGTGATTTTTTTTCTTTCAATCTGTTTATGTGGTGCATTACATTGATTGATTTTCTTATATTGAACCATCCTTACATACCCGGGATGGAAACCACTTGATCATGGTGTATAATCTTTTTGGAATGTTATTGAATGCGATTAGCAAGTATTTTTTTGAGGATTTTCGCATCTAGGGTCATTAGAGAAATTGGCATGTAATTTTCCTTTCTTGTGGTATCTTTGTTTCATTTTGGTATTAGGGTAATGTTAGCATCGTAGAATGAGTTAGGAAATATTCTACTACTTCTATTTTTTGGAAGAAATTAAGCAGAATTGGTGTTAGCTCTTTCCAGAATGTTTGGTAGAATTCAGCCGTGAAGCCATCTGGTCCTGGGCTCTTCTTAGTTTGGAGGTGTTTGATGATTGAGTCTATCGCTTTACTTATAATTGGACTATTGAGTTCATCAATTTCTTCTTTCATCAATGTAGGCTGTTTGTGAGTTTCTAGAAACTTGTCCATTTCCTCTAAATTATCATTCTTGTTGGCATATAATTTTTCAAAGTATCCTCTTATGATATTCTTTATTTCTGTGGGATCAGTAGTGATATCCCATTGCTCATTCCTTATTTTGAGTATTTGAATTTTTTGTCTCATTTTTTGTTAGTCTGGCTACGGGTTTGTCAATTTTATTGATATTCTTGAAGAACCAGCTTTTGGTTTTGATTACTGTTTCTAGTGCTTTCTTATTCTCTATTTCATTTATTTCTGCTCGAATCTTTGTTATTTCCTTTCTACTTCTTTTCCGTTTACTTTGTTGTTGTTTTTCCAATTCCTCCAAGTGTGCAGTTAGGCCTTCAATTTTAGCTCTTTCTTCTTTTTTAATATATGAATTTATGGCTATGAACTTCCCTCTCACGACTGCTTTCGCTGAATCCCATAGGTTTTGATATGTTGTGTTGTCATTTTCATTAGTTTCAAGGTAGTTGCTGATTTCTTTTGTGATTTCCTCTTTTACCCAGTGTTTGTCAAATAGTGTATTGTTTAACTTCCATATCCTTGTGCCTAACCTTTTTCTCTGGCCCTTAGTGATTTCCAATTTCATTCCGTTGTGGTCAGAGAAATTACTTTGTATAATCTCAATTATTCTGAATTCTTTGAGAGTTGTTCTGTGGCCTAGCTTGTGATCTATATTGGAGTATGTTCCATGTGCACTTGAGAAGAATGTAAATCCTGCTTTATTTGGGTGTAGTGTTCTATATATGTCTATTAAGTCCAGGCCTTCTAATGTATTGTTGAGAGCCTTTGTTTCTTTAGTGATTCTCTGTCTGGATGTTCTGTCTAATGAAGATAATGCTGTGTTAAAGTCCCCTGCTATAATTGTAGAGTTATTTAGTTCTCCACTTAGTTTTTCCAAGGTTTGCTTCATGTATTTTGAGGCACCCCGATTAGGTGCTTAAATGTTTATAATTGTTCTCTCTTTTTGAGATATTACCCACTTTTACTAATACATAGTGTCTATCTTTGTCTCTTATGATAGTTTTGTATTTAAAGTCTATTTTGTCTGATATTAGAATAGTTAATCCTGCTCATTTTTGCCTATTGTTAGCTTGTAAAATCATTTTCCAGCCATTCACTTTAAGCATCCTTGAATCCCTGGGTTGAAGGTGGGTTTCTTGTAGACAGCATAT
>JAQZBX010095357.1:0-11923 GCA_029593785.1 Cabassous unicinctus
AAAAAAAAAAAAAAAAAAAAAAGCTACAAGAACACAGGAAGGGCATGTAGAGGAAGAGTTGTACTTCCTTATACTAGGAACCATGATTAATTGGGCCAGTTAGGTCATTATTCAAGGCATATTTGGTCTTCCAGTTCTGAACTGTTTTTTATAGGGTAATCGGTTCTAGATTCAAGTATATTTAGCCAGTGAAGTCTTTTATAATATGAAAACTACTTGGAGAGTTAAAGAGAAGAAAACTTAAAAACACCACAGTCTGTATAACAGATTAATACAGTGATTCTCAACCAGGGGCAGTTTTGTCCTTCCAGGAAACATTTGGCAATATCTGGAGACATTTTTTTCGTTGTCACAATTGGGATCCTGGCATCAAGTGTAGGGACCAGGAATCTGCTAAGCATCTTATGCACAGAACAACTCCCCACCCCCACGCACTCTAACGTAATCAAAGAATTATCTGCCCCTGAATGTCAATAGTAGTACCAAGGTTGAGAAACCCTGGGTGAATTTGTAATTTGCATGTAATTTTATGTACCACCAATAAGGGCAGCCATTTCTGGCGTGGGGGCAGGGGTGGTACGTGTTGTGGGGTAGGAGTGTATTGTATGTTGTTAAAAGAGTCAGAATCATGATTTTGTACCCTATTCTGGCTAGGTTTTCATTAAGGTCATGTGAAACCAAATTCATTCAGATCGAAGCCCTGTTTTGTGGCACAGAATATGAATTGGGTACAGAATAGTGGACAGCCTCTCCTCATGGAGCTCATGTTGACTGTTACTTAGTGGTGGATCATTTGTATCAGTTGTCTGTCTTTATATAATATAATATTGTAAACCTTTTGTTTCCATTCTGAATTTCACAGATTAAGTCATTTTAACCTCTCTTAGTGTTTCTGGACTATTACATAAGTTAATTTTATATACTTTCAGGACTGTCAATACAGATTTTCAGCAATTGATGTAAAGATTATATTACTATTTGATCCTTTTTTTCCTTGATTTTATTTTGGGTGCAGTTCTTATGTGTTTTTACCTGTTGTTATAACTGAATATCGCCCAGTATGCATTTTTAAATAAATAAATCATAAGTAAGTATTATTCCATGGAGTGAGGTATGGAAATGATATTTAGGTGCTTTTGAGGGACAAAATATAGAGCAGTTTCTAGTTTTGGTTCTGTCAAACTTTAACCTTTACCTTTCCTTTTTCCTTCTAGATTTTGGCTCTCTATTTGACTTGGAGCACGACTTACCAGATGAGTTAATCAACTCTACAGAATTGGGACTAACCAATGGTGGTGATATTAGTCAGCTTCAGACAAGTCTTGGCATGGTACAAGATGCAGCCTCTAAACATAAACAGCTGTCAGAATTGCTACGGTCTGGTAGTTCCCCTAACCTCAATATGGGGGTTGGTGGCCCAGGCCAAGGCCAAGGCATGGCCAGCCAGGCCCAACAGAACAGTCCTGGATTAGGTTTGATAAATAGTATGGTCAAAAGCCCGATGGCACAGGCAGGCTTAACTTCTCCCAATATGGGGATGGGCACTAGTGGGCCAAATCAGGGTCCCACACAGTCTGCAACAGGTATGATGAACAGTCCAGTAAATCAGCCTGCCATGGGAATGAACACAGGGATGAATGCTGGCATGAATCCTGGAATGTTGACCACAGGCAATGGACAAGGGATGATGCCTAATCAAGTCATGAACGGTTCAATTGGAGCAGGCCGTGGGCGACCTAATATGCAGTACCCAAACCCAGGAATGGGAAACGCTGGCAACCTATTAACTGAGCCACTGCAGCAGGGCTCTCCTCAGATGGGAGGACAAACAGGATTGAGAGGCCCCCAGCCTCTTAAGGTAAATGCAGTTTGTTTTTTATGCTTTTGAATGTTCCAGTGACGGAGGGATTGAAATCAGTAATTCATTTATTCTTTATCAGTCATGTTTAATCTTCTCACATTGTGTAGTATATCCTACACATTATATGCCAAGGATCTACTGCATTGTCATAAATTTTATGAAGCCCTTATATGAATTTTAAGTAAAACATTATTTTACAATTGACCAAATCCTCTGTACCTTCACAGTTTGTTCCAAATCATTTCCAGCTATTACTGTTCTCACTGACAGGAAGTATTGGAATAGTTTCATCTCTCTTACAAACCCACTTTTAGCCCTTGTAGCCTACTTATAAAAGCATTACACTGTTTTTAGATAGACTTCATACATTCCCACTGCTTGGAAGGACACTGTTTTAAGAGATTTAAATCCTAAGAGATTTGTAAATGTTATTTTTCTTTATTAGTTGATGGAAATTAAGGTGCATTCATTTACTGTGAAACTTCAACTAATATTTCATGTGTTCCATTTAACCAGATTGTGGTCATTGTTTGGAAGGCTTTTCTTTATAAAAGCAGTCTTTAAAAGATATATTTAGTATTCTCTGCTTAATAAAACTAAAGATTTGCTCTGTATATATAGTTAAGATATTAGAAGCACACAGATTTCAGTGCTTATTCCTATATATTCCTTTTTCCTAAAATGGGATCATACTATAGTTGCCAGTGCTTGGCATGTTGTTACTTAATTAACAAATATTTGTTGAATGAGAGAGATGGCTTCACAGGTGGGATGGTATTGAAAATAAGCCAAGGATAGGATTTTTAGGAGTCAGGGAGCACACTTCTCTGTAAGAGGAATGATTTGAGCAGGTATTAGGAAGTCTGTGTCCCTGAGAATCTTGGTGGTGAGAGATGGAGTTCAAAGGATGAATTTAAGACGAGGAACCAGGAAGGAGTGGGTAAACTAAGATCACGTGATATATGAAAGCTCTTAACTATTTTTTTTGTGCTACACAATAAAGAATATTGGCATTGTAGGAAAGAATTAAGTGGAGTAGGGTGCTCTTCTGTTCATAATTTAATTCACAGATTTCTTACACCAACAGTGTTTCAGGGACTGGGTAATTAACAGTGAACAAAACAAAAATCTCTGTTTTTATATAGCTTATATTTTGATGGAAAGGGGATTTCAAATTTAAAAAATTTATTATCAAAGGTACCTATATTGTGTATCTATAGGTTCATACCTGTTAAGCACTTATAGCAGTTCCTGATGCTATAAATAATTTATTAAATAATTTTTTTAAGTTATGACAACTGATTTTCTCTTTGTGGCAGGAAAAACATTTTTTAAATTTTCTTATTGAAGATTAAAATTAAAAATTCAAGTTCACAGTGTTCAAATTGTTGGCCAACAGTTGCCCTTCCGTTGTACCAGGTCCTGAACTTTCCTTGTAGAATTAATTATATACATTACATTTCTTCCTAAACTTCTAAGAGTTCTGGTGATTAAGAATCGGAATTAAGACAAGGAAGTCTTTAATGAGATTGATGACAACTTCCATTTGTTGGCAGATGGTAGAGGAATTGGCTATTGTACACTTGCTGTTGTTACAGATGAGTCTGTGGTTCAGGATGTGCAGGCAGGATGTGGCATTACTGTTGTAGCTGTCTTTGAAAAGGTTGATTAACGGTGGCTTATGGAGAGAAAAACTTTTGAAGTTACTTCTGACTGGTTATAGGGGTGCAGTAAAAGGCAGACTAGTGCACTGATTTTGAACCCCACCACCTGAGTTCCTCTTTAACTGCATACCATGGAGCTTCTTCAAATCATTGCACTCTTAAATAACTTCACAAGGTAATATGTTTGCTCCCTCAAAAATGCCAGTGACATAAAAATTAAAAAATAAAACTTTTTCCCTAATTGCCTTCTTACAGTTACTTTAAGTTACTAGTTTATTTGCATATGAAGGGAGAGAATAAAGTCAACTTATAATAAGTGTTGTAGTTAATGATGTGGGCTGTGGAACCATGCTGTCTAGGTTCAGAATGACCTCAGCCATTTACATAGTAGCTGTGCTACATTGGGTAAGTTGCTTGTACCTCAGTTTCCTCATCTGGAATGTGAATAATAATAGTAGATAGTAACTTATAGGATTGTTGGAGTACTAAATGAGTTAATATACGAAAGCTCTTAATGGCACATAGTAAGTACAGGCATGGCTTGGAAATATTGCAGGTTCGGTTCCAGGCTACCATAATAAAGCAAATATTGCAATAAAGCAAGTCACATGAATTTTTTGGTTTCCCAGTGTATGTAAAAGTTATGATTACACTGTACTGTAGTCTTTTAAGTGTGCAATAACATTATGTCTGTAAAGACAATGTATATACCTTAATTAAAAAACCCTTTATTGCTAAAAAATGCTAATCATCATCTAAGCCTTCAGCAAGCTGTAATTACACTTTTTGCTCGTGGAGGGTCTTGCCTCAATGTTGATAGCTGCTGGACTGACTGATCAGGGTGGTGATTGTTAAAGGTAGGGGTGGCTGTGGCAGTTTCTTAAAATAGACAACAGTGAAGTTTACCATGTCGATTGTTGTCTTCCTTTCACAAAAGATTCTCTGTAGCATGAGATGCTATTTGATAGTATTTTACCCATAGTAGAACTTCTTTCAAAATTGGAGTGAATGGATGTGGCTCAAGCCTGCTTCCCACATGGGAGTCCTGGGTTTCATTTCCGGCACCTCCTGAAAAACATAAAAACAAAGAACAAGCAAAAACAAATTAAAAGAACAACCCAGGGAAGCCGATGTGGCTCAGTGTTTTTGAGTGCCAGCTTCCTACATACCAGGTCTGGGTTCAATCCCTGGCCCCCGGTACCTAAAAAAAAAAAAAAAGAGTCCTCTCCAACCCTGCCACTGCTTTATCACCAAAGTTTGTTATATGCTAAATCCTTTGTTGCCATTTCGACAAATGACGTCTTCACCAGGAGAAGATTCCATCTCAAGAAACCACTTTCTTTGCTCATCCATAAGAAGCAACTCCTCATCTGTTAAAGTTTTATAATGAGATTGCAGCAATTCAGTCACAACTTCAGGCACCACTTCTAATTCTAGTTCTCTTGCTATTTCTACCACATCTGCAGTTACCTCCTCCATTGAATTCTTAACACCCCTCCACTCAAAGTCATCCATGAGAGTTAGAATCAATTTCTTCCAAACTCCTGTAAATGTTGATAGTCTGACCTCCTCCTATGAATCATGAATGTTCTTCATGGCATCTAG
This sequence comes from Cabassous unicinctus, assembly GCA_029593785.1. Taxonomy (NCBI): domain Eukaryota; kingdom Metazoa; phylum Chordata; class Mammalia; order Cingulata; family Chlamyphoridae; genus Cabassous; species Cabassous unicinctus. Next base: position 5,131 of record JAQZBX010095357.1, read on the forward strand.
AATGGTGAATCCTTTCAAGGCGGTTTTCAAATGACATTGCTCAGGTCCATCAGAGGAATCACTATCTATGGCAGCTTTAGCCTTGCTAAGATTCTTCCTGTCACTTGAAATTTGAAAAATAATGCGTAAGATTTGGTTTTGATTCTGAGGGATCCCTTGCCTTCCTTATTCACCATGCTTAACACATAGTGTCTGGATATGGGTACATAATGTTGGACATTTATTGAATCCAGTAGGCAGCAGGATATGTCTGAATGTAATTTGTTTTTATTCTTTGGTGAAACTTGGAGTCACATGTGTGTTATTGGTTTGTATTACTGTGGTGCCTGCAAGTGTGTATGACTTGTAGCAATTTTTATCCCTGTATGAAATGTTCCTAAGCTTAGAAACAACCCATAAAGTCAGGCGTTTTCTTAAAGGTAAGGAAAAACAGCCTCTCTGAGAGCCTGTAGTGACATCCTTGGCATTTAATTTTTGTTTTAGCTACCTGGAGCTGTGTGTGGCCTTCTGGTCCTCTGCCTTTTCAGTTTAGGTGGTTTTCTGTATCTTTGTGTTTCAGGTAGGTGGTATGTTGGGCATCTGGAGTACATTAGCTATGGTGAAGGGAACAAGATCATATGACCACATTCTAGCAGAAATTTAGTACAGTATATTCTCTTTCTATTATATCTGGTGGGGGTAAAGGGGTTCTGGGAGATGGAAGGGGTTAGAGATGGGGAGGTTGTGGTTGTATTTTATTTTCGAACTCTGAGAGAAATAGAAAAAAGCCTGAGAGCTTTTGTTGGTCAGAGTGACCAGCAGTTAGTGCAGTCTCTGTGTGTTTGAGACCAGTCTGCTATAGAGTAGACTTGGAGTTCCTAGGTTATGCATCATGATTGAGGGAGCAAGGTCAGGAACTGGTTGAAATTCATTCTCAGTCTAGGCAAGGCAGTATCAATGTGAACAAATGTGAAATAACAGATTCTACTGGGATATATTTGAATAATGGCATTATGGTTATTAACGAGAGACATAAGGCAGCTTGCAAATTCCAGCATTTTATTTACTCAAATAATTTTGTCTGTTGGTCCTTTATGGTCTGTCATGCAGGTACTGTGATAGAATGGCTTTTTTATTCTATCATACATTTCTATCTCATGATAATAGGAAACACAATTAAGTAAAATATAACTCCCCTAAGTGTATGTAGGCTGTGTATATTGGAACTGAGTCAGTATAAATATTAGTACTTTAAAAGCATATATATGATTGGTGGTAGGGTGAGGAATGATAGCCCTGTATGATGTTATGTATGTTTTGTAATTTCACAGCTATTGCTATACACTTATTGTTTATGTATGTTCATGTATGAATGATATACTTCAATAAATCTTTAAAAATTAAAAAAAAAATGGAAGGAGAAAAATAAAAAAATTTTAAAAAGCATATATATGGTGATGGTAAGCACATTTGTGAACATAATTGGCCCACACTGAATTATAGTTAATAGTGCAATTATAAAAATGTGCTTTTATTTGTTGTAACAAATGTACCACACTAATGCAGGGTGTTAATAAGAAGATGATATATGGGAACTCTGTATTTTATGCATGATTTTTCTGTAAACCTACAACTTGTCTTTAAAAAGTAGCAGCAGTACTTGTAGCCACATTGTTTGTTTAAAGATTTTTTTTTTTTAATCCACCCCACCCCCACCCCCCGTGGTTTGCGCTTGCTGTCTGCTCTCTCTCTGTTCTTTGAAACTTCCAAAAGCAGCCTAGATTCAGATTAAACCTTATGCCTGTAGTTGATTGTCCCTACCATCTTACCAAATTAGGCAAATTACTTAACTCCTGAGTCTCTGATCTCATCTGGAAAATATAAATATTCTTTAACTGCTCTTTTCTTTTTTTGCCTTTCCACTAGAGGCAAATCTTTGTAATGATAAAGATGTTATATTCATATGGATTTGTAGAGTATAGATACTGCACATGATTTTTTAAAAACTGAATTTTATTGACAGTTTCATATAATTTATTTTATGGCATTTATAGTTTTTATTTTCCTGAGTCACCAAGCTATGGTAATTGAGCAGATTTAGGAAGTCTAGATGATGGAGCTACAGAGGTAAATGAACTGTGGTTTTTGCTTTTTTGCATAGTCTAGGGATTGAAGAGGCAGACATTTAAACAGATTATTTTGTTACCTATGTTGTATTAAAAATAAAGGCATGGACACTTGTGGCAGGATAGAAAAAGAACTCTGTGTAGCAGAATAGAAAGATTCTTCACAGAGGTGATAACATTTAAAATGTATCTTAAAGGATAAGTAGAATCTGCAGCTGCTTCTTAATTATAGGTTGTACCAGCTAAGTAAGCAATAAAAAAATGAAAATTAAATTACCTCTGTGAACTTAGTACATTATTTCCTCTATGTATTAGCAAAAAGGAGTCAAATAGTAAAAGAGAAGTAGCATTCTTAGTTTTAGGAGAAAGGAATAGTTTAAGGCAGATGCTGGAAGTTCAAAAAGAATGATGCTCTCAGATTTGCAAGTAATGTGTATGGGGAAGTAGTAGGATACCATGGAGAGGTAATCAGGCCTCATGAAGATCATGAAGGCTCTGGTAGACAGTTTTGTTTTGTTTTTTTTCTTTTTTCCTCGTATGGATAGAAAGAGGTAAAGACAGAAGGCAAGAAAACCTTTTGGGTACAGTCTGCCCAAGCAATGATGAAGACCTTAAATTAAGGCAGTGACAGTGGGCATGGATACATGAGAGGGATTTTAGGGTAAGGGTGGGGGTGTGTTTTAGAGGTAAAATAGAAGGACCCTCTGATAGTAGGAGATAGAAATCTATAATAACTCCTTTTAAGTAGGTAGTAGCTGTAACTTCCTTAGTGTCCATTCTGAGCCCTTGCTGTATGTTTATAGTAAGTGATGATTGACTTATAGTTTGGATCCTATGTGGGAGAAAAGAATTTGGGGCAGGGGCTAACAGTAAGTTTCATTATTCGTAAAACATTTGGCTTTTGAATAACTAATACTCTGTTCTTTCAACTAAACATTATTCGGTATGATGGCTGTAGATGGAGTTACATAAATACAGCAGAAGAAAAACTTCTTTTTAAAGTACATAGGGTTTGTAAATTCATAAGATTTTAAAACCCAAGGAGGTAACTTAATGAATCAGCTAGGTTTAAGACAACAAGAAATGGTGTGGACTCTGGAGGTTGCATGCTGCATCTATCTATGGGATTTAGATTCAAAAGGTTTTAGAAATGTCATGTCATCCTGTCCCTACATAAAAAGGATATAGCCCCCAAATTACTAGTTTCATTGCTTTTATATAAACAAAATGCCAGAATAAGCATTAGAATGCTTTGGCATGTCAAACTAGGGACTAGATGTCTTATTAAATTGAATTTAATTTATTAATTCTTACTTAATTTGTATATTAAATGAACACTCATAAATATAGTGTTGTCATTGTGGCTTTTAATGAAGATGAGTGATCAACCTTATTTAGCATATATAGATAAATGAAGATGCCTGCAAGTTTTTCTAAAACACCTTTATCTCATATATTTACAGAAAATAGCTTTGTATATTTAGTGTACCTGAAACCTTGATCTTGAAAATGTGATTACAGTCTGTTTTTTTGTAAGCAGAGAATTTCCTTTAAAATTGTCTTTGAAAATTAGGAAGTAAAAAGGGAAAGGGAATCATAATATCTCATTAAGAAATAAAATTCTTTTCTGTTTCTTACTCTTAGATGGGACTGATGAGCAACCCTAATCCGTATGGTTCACCATACACTCAGAATTCTGGACAGCAAATTGGAGCCAGTGGAATTGGTCTCCAGATTCAGACGAAGACTGTACTACCAAATAGCTTATCTCCATTTGCAATGGACAAAAAGGCAGTTCCCGGTGGAGGAATGCCCAACATGGTGGGTAGTAATCTATTACAAACTTCTCTTCCAAACTGACATTCTTTTATTAAAAAGAATTATGTTAAACTTTCACACCTTCTACTATATACACTAAGATTTATACATAGAGCCTGGGTAGATATGTAATGGATGACCCCAGTGAGTAAGCAGGTTTGTGCCTTTATTCAATTTCACATCGTAGTTTGTTTCTTGTGGTATTGATTAATAAGGATGCTGACGCAAATAGGAGCAAGTGTGGGGCTACTACAATGAAGTGTTTTTTTTTTTTGTTTTTTTTTTTTAAGATTTTATTTATTTAATTTATTTATCCCCCCCTTGCTGCTTGTGCTGCTGTGTCCATTCGCTGCGTGTCTTCTCTGTGTCTGTTTATCTCCCCCTTGCTGTGAGGTCTTGCCGCATCAGCCCACGGCGGCGCCTCGTGAGCCCCCTGCCCTCACAAGGAGGCGCCTGGAAGCGAACCCGGGGCCTCTCATACAGGGCCTCTCATATGGTAAACGGGTGCTCTGTCCATTGCGCCACACCCGCTTCCTGCCGTGAGGTTGCTGCATCAGCCCACCGCACCGCTCAGGCTGGCGTGCCCTCACAAGGACGCCTCGGGACGCAAACCCGGGCCTCCCATATGGTAAACGGGGGCTCTATCCACTGAGCCACACCCGCTTCCCTTACAATGAAGTTTTAACGGCCTGCCACCCACAGCTTCTGCTTATGAGCACTTCTGTAGCATTTGCTTGGGGGAAGGACTTGGGCAGAGGATCCCAACTTTCAATGATCTTACCTACTGATTTGAGTCTGATAATACTGCACAGAGGTAACTTCCCTCCCAAAAAGTTACCTACTGTTTTAAACAGTGGTTTTTGTTATGGAAGAATTTCATAAGTTTCAGGCACTGCTTTTTTTCCCTAAAGTCAAACTATTTTTTAGTTGTAAATATGTCGGGTTGTCTGTATTTAACTTTGGAAAAAATTGTCTTACAGTGATTTTTATTTACCCACCATACAAACTCCTGCTAGATCTCCTCATCGTTATTTAACATTTAACTTGGACACGCTCTTCACTACGAATTCCCCTCTGTTCTTCCCTCTCCCACTGGAGTTTACTTTGTCTATATCTTTTCTTTCACTCTCTATACCTTAAGCATACTTGGATTATATAACTTGGTAATGCAATAATTTGTTGTTTTCTCACTACATTGAGTTTCTTGATGGTGGGAGCCATACTTGATCTTTAAATCCCCCACGTTGAAAAATGGGAGTCTGGCATATAATGGACCATCCTTAAAGGTTTCAATTGAAAATGTCCAGGTCCTATTTATCAGAGACAGCATATTGTGACACCTAACAGTAAATGTATCTTTATTGTTACATCCCTAAGGGCCAACAGCAGGCCCCGCAGGTCCAGCAGCCGGGCCTGGTGACTCCGGTAGCCCAGGGGATGGGTTCTGGAGCACATACAGCTGATCCAGAGAAGCGCAAGCTCATCCAGCAGCAACTTGTACTCCTTTTGCATGCTCACAAGTGCCAGCGCCGGGAGCAAGCTAATGGGGAAGTAAGACAGTGCAATCTTCCCCATTGTCGCACAATGAAAAACGTCTTAAACCACATGACACACTGCCAGTCAGGCAAGTCCTGCCAAGGTGAGTGGGTTATAGGGTTAGTTCACTCAGTAATTAGTATTTACACATATGAACGTAGTCAGGAAGAAAAGAGAAAATGTGATCAAGTCTATTTTGAGTGTCTTATTGGTAATATCTTTACTCTTTATTAGGACATGATAAAATTCAGTATCATTTTGTGAGCAAGTATCTAGGGATATGGCAGGAGGAGGAGTTTTAAGGTCTTCCCTTTTGTGATAATCCTCACTGACTGATTTGCCCCAGCATAGCATAAATATTGAGGGTTTGCTGTCATGTAAGCAAATATCAAACAATATTACCAAATTTCATACACATTTAAATATGTATTTATGTAGTCATTAAAAATCTTATAAGTATGTGTAGACATACTGGTTTAGAATATCTTTACTTAGAATAAAATAGTCTGTATAGCATCTTGGTTAAAAATGTGGGTTTTGGAGCCAGACTATTTGAGCTTGAATCTCAATTTTGGTGCTTAATACCTTTGTGATTTAACTATTTTCTTTGTTTTCTCAACTGTAAAATATGAGTAGTAATTGGAGTTACTCTGTAGAGTTGTTATGAAAATGAAATTAGTTAATACGTTTGTGGCCCTTAAGTGCTTAGTATTTGCTATTATTAATGTAAAAATATAACCTGCACTTAAAATCATTTTTCTTCTCTTTAGTGGCACACTGTGCCTCTTCTCGACAAATCATTTCACACTGGAAGAATTGTACAAGGCATGATTGTCCTGTATGTCTCCCCCTCAAAAATGCTGGAGATAAGAGAAATCAACAGTGTAAGTGATTAAATCTTTTGAAACTTTGCGCTGAAATTCTCCTTGGAATCTCATCAGTGCCATTTGTTAAGATTCAGAGTACTTTGATTATGTGAGGTTCCAGTGACTAACTACTGCTGTAATACTATGTTGAAGAAATTATTTTTACCATTTACTTTTTCTGCTTCCTATTAATGTATAGAATTGAACTGCTTGTTAGTAAAATAAGATCCAGAAACTCTTAGTATTCATTCTTTATAAAAACAAGATTGTTCAGGTCCTTTTTTTCAACCTAGTCAATTGAAAACGTTCTTAAATCTGCAGCAAGTACCACCACTCTAATTAAAAAGTAAAATTATGGGTATGGAAGATGTGTTTGGTTATACTATTTTGAAGTTTTGGTAAAAGAAGATAAATTAATGTTGTGTCCATACCCAGCTGTAATTGATAAGAGAACAAGAGAGGCATGGT
>JAQZBX010095358.1:0-11922 GCA_029593785.1 Cabassous unicinctus
TTTTAAGAGGCCAAAATAAACCTGTACATCTATGGCCATATGATTCTTTATAATAATGCTAAGACTAATAAATGTGGAAAGAATAATCACTCCAACAAATGGTGCAGGGAAACCTGAATATCCACTTGTGAAGAATGAACTCAGATCCTCACACCATATTGTATAAAAATAAACCCAACTAGAGAGACAACCAGCAAGATAGCGGCAGAGTAAAGAGCTCTGAGAATCAGCTCCTGCTACAGGGCAGTTGGTGATCATTCACAGGTATCCAGAACACTTGTTTGGGGGCTCCAGGAGACCAGAAGTACATCCTGCAATGACCTTGAAAGAATAGAAGGAGGATACTGCCCATCTGCAGAGAAGATTCATAAATAGAGCACTTCATGCCATGGAGGCCAGTGCCCATCCTCCACTGGAAGCACAAGCTGCCTCGGGAACTGTTCCATGGCTGGAATTGAAAGCTCCACTTTCCAAAACAGAGGAGGAAGAAATAATTGGGAACCAACTTCAGCTACTAATCAGTAAACTCAGCACGCTAAAGTATAATCCTAAGAACAGCTAAACTTTGAAGTGTCCAAGTCAGAAAGATGCCAGTGGTCGCCATCTTAACTCCACACTTGTCATGAGGGGAAGTGGGGCTGACTGATAATCACAGTGCTGGTAGGGACTGGGTTTTTTTCCATCTAGATCAGATTTCCATTCTACCCTATGGCCCAGGCCCACCTCAGGCAGGGAGGAAGCTGGGGGCAGCGGCACCAGCCTCTCCAGGAAATTACTAGCCATGCCGCAGAGGCTGGTGATCATTCTACTTTGGCAGTGCAAGCCAGCTCAGGAGCTATTCTGTGGCAGAAACTGGAAGCTCTAGTTCCCAAAAACAGGGGAGGAAGAGAAGGTTGGCCACCAATTTCAGCTACTGATTCGTAAATTCTGCCGGCTAAAGTATAACCCTAAGAACAGCTTAAGTTTGAGGCTGTCCAAGTCAGAAGGAGGCCAGTAACCGCCATTTTAACTCCACCCACAGTATGAGTGGAAGTTGGGCTGACAGAAAATCACAGTGACAGTAGAGACCAGTTTCTTTCACCCAGATTGGCTTGCAGCCCTGGTCTAGTCTTCAGCCACACCTCTAGCAGGTAGGAAGCTAACAGACCCTGCACCAGCCTATCCAGGTAACTGCAGGTACATTTAGATGGCACAAAATGAATAATCAGAAGTCTACCGGGGCAACTGTGGTCATCTTGGACCTGCACTACACAGATTTCTGCCCACACCTGCAGCTCCATCCCTGCCCAAGGCAGGGGAGAAAGGAGTGTGAAGCTTCATCAGTATGTCTGAGCAACTACACTCTAGGCATGCAGGACTTGGATTATTCCACACAGCTGTGGCTCTGTCCCTACCCCTGGCAAAGGAGAAAGTTGGGAGAAGCTTCATTGGTCCTTGGGGCAATGAGGGTAGCTCAAGCCTCCACAGCTTATAGCACCAACTACATCCTTGGATCCTACTACACAACCAGCAAGGGAGAAGTGCAGGAAGCCCTAAACTAAAGACAAAAACTGCACCCAGAATAAATACTCTAGTAAGCCATATGCCAAGACACCAACAAACAAATTACAAATCACACCAAGAAACAGGTAGATATGGCCAAGTTAAAGGAACAAGATAAGCCTCCAGATGACATAAAAGAGTTGAAACAACTAATCATAGATGTTCAAACAAATCTCCTTAATAAATGCAATGAGATGGCTAAAGAAATTAAGGATATTAAGAAGATATTGAATGAGCACAAAGAAGAATTTGAAAATATACACAGAAAAATAGCAGATCTTATTGGAATGAAAGGTGCAATAAATGAAATTAAAAATACACTGGAATCATATAATAGCAGATTTAAAGAGGCAGAAGAAAAGATCGGCAAGCTTGAAGAAATGGTCTCTGAAAGTGAACATACAAAAGAATAGAGGAAGAAAAGATTGGAAAAACTTGAACAAAGCCTCAGGGAACTAAAGGACAGCAAGAGATGTTCAAATATACATGTCATGAATGTCCCAGAAGGAGAAGAGAATGGAAAAAGAGCAGAAGGAATATTTTTAAAAATAATGGTTAAAAATTTCCCAACCCTATTGAAGGACATAGATATCCATGTCCAAGAAGCACGATGTACTCCCATCTGACAAAATCCTTAAAGACCAACTCCAAGACACATATTAATCGGAATATCAAATTCCAAAGACATTTGTCAGAATTCTGAGAGCAGCAAGAGAAAAGCAATGCATAATGTATAAGAGATACCCAATAAGATTAAGTGCTGCTCTCTCACCAGAAACCATGGAGGCAAGAAGACAGTGGTATGATATATTTAAGATACTGCAAGAGAAAGCTTCCAGCCAAGAATATTATATCTGGCAAGATTGTCTCTCAAAAGTGAGGGTGAGTTTAGAATATTCACAGATAAACAGAAACTGAGAGAGTTTGTCACCAAGAGACCTGCTTTGCAGGAAATACTAAAGGGGGTGCTACAGCCTGAAAAGTAAAGTCAAGGGAGAAAGGCCTGGAAGAGAATCTAGAAATGAAGATTATATCAATAAAAGTAACTAAATGTGTCAAAAGAGTGATGAAAATGAAATATGACAGATAAAACCCAAATATTCAGGCATGACCTTAACCAATGATTTAAAGTACTTGTATTCAGAAAACTACAACTCATTGTTAAAAGAAATTTTAAAAAGACCTAAATAATTGGAAGAATAGTCCATGTTCATGGAATGAAAGATTAAATATCATTAAAATGTCAATTCTACCAAATTGTTATACAGATTCAATGCAATCCCAATAAAAATTCCACCAGCATTTTTTAAATGAATGGAAAGCATGATTATCAAATTTATTTGGAAAGGTAAGGGGTCCTGAATAGCCAGAAACATCTTAAAAAGGGAAAGCAAATTTGGAAAACTCTCATTTCCAGACTTTAAGTCATATTACCTAGCCACAGCAATAAAAATAACATGGTACTGGCATAAAGACAGACACATAGACCAATGGAACAGATTTGATGGTTAAAAAACTCTCACATCTATGGTCAAGTGATTTTTGACTAGCCAGTCAAACCCACCCAGCTCAGGCAGAATAGTCCATTCAACAAATGGTACTGAGAAAATTGGATATCCATAGCAAAAGAAGGAAAGAAGACCACTATCTCACACCGTATAAAAAATTAACTCAAAATGAATCAAATACCTAAGTATAAAAGCAAGAACCATAAAACTTCCAGAAGAAAATGTAGGAAAATATCTTCAAGACTTGGTGGTAGGTGGTGGATTCTTAAAGGAGATAAGAGGAAGACTGAGATGGACTACTGATATTTAATGTATGTAGAAGTTTTAATTAGCTTTACTGTAAAAGTGTGGAAATGTACAGAGTTGATGGCAACACATTATAGAGAGTAACAGCTGGTTTATAAATGGGAATGTTGCTGAAAAGGGTAGTCTAGGGATGTAAATGCCAATTGATAGAAAGCTAGAGAATAATCTAGCAACTGAATAGCTCAGTAAACCCAGAGTTGGATGAGAATAGTGGTTGATGGTACAGATGCAAGAGTGTCCTTTGTAAGCTAGAGCAGATGTACATCAGTAATGCAGGGAAGTGGAAATGTTGAGAAGCATAGGAAAAATACAACTGAATATAAAAAAAAATTAACTTTGGAGTGTGGTTAATAGCAATAATGTAAATTCTTACATCTATGCCAAAGATGTACTGTGTTGATAATGGCAAGATATGGAAAAAGTGTGTCAAATATATGCAGTGGACCTGGTAATAATCAGATGATATTATTTAATAATCTGTAACAAATATCATAGCAGGGTGTAGTGTGTTGACAGATGGGTGTTGTTTGGGAATTCTGCACATGTGCATGATTTTTTGTAAGTTTACAAGTTCTGCCATAAAAATATATTTAAAAAATAATAATAGTGTGGGTTGGGGGAAAATACACTAAATGTAAGATAAGGACTATAATTAGTAGTAAGATTTTCACAATACTTTTTCATAATTTGTAACAAATGTCTCATGACAATGCAAGGTGTTGGTGGAGGGTTGATGTATGGGACTCCTGTATGATGTTATGAATATTTGCTTTTTTATGTTCACAACTTTTACTATACACTTAGTGTTTATGTATGTTCATATATAAATGATATAAAAATAATAATAATAGCGTGGGTTGGGAGAAAATGCTTTAGTTAGTAGTAATATTTTGAGACTGCTCTTTAATCATTAGTTAAAAATGTTTCACAACAATGCAAGGTATTAGTGGTAGGGTGAGATATGAGAGCCTTGTATGATATTATGTATGTTTGTTTTGTAAGTTCACAACTATTACTATCCACTTATTGTTTATGTATGTTCATGTATGATTGATATATTTTGATAAATTTTAATAAAATGTAAAAAAAAATTAACCCAACTAGATTAAAGACCTATATGTAAGAGCTAATGCTATAAAATTCTTAGATGATAACATAGGGGTAAATCTTAGAAGAAATTATTTAGAAATCATTTATATAATAAGGGAATATATAATGACCTCTTAAAACTCAAAAAATGCAAACAACCCAATTGAAAAATGTAAACGGGATTTGAGTAGATATTTCTACAAAGATACATGAAATGGTCTACATGACTAATATGAAAAACTTCTGATAATCATTAGCGACTAGGTAAGTGTAAATCAAAACTACAATTATATACCACTTCAAAACCACCAGCATATTCATAAACAAAAGATAAAAATCAGGAAATTAATAAAATGTTTTTGTGAGGATATAGATAAATTGTAAGCATCATACACCACTGGTGGGAATGTAAAAAATGCAGTCACTGTGGAGAACTGTTTGATGGTTCTTCAATAAATTAAAACAGAAATACCAGATAATAGAGCAATTCCTTTCCAAGCTGTATACTTAAATAGGAATTAAAGCAGGTGCTCACTACTATATTCATAATCTTCCATCAATGGTTAAAAAGGAAGTCTGCTAAGTGAAAGAAATTAGAGAAAGGATACTCTATATTGTTTGACACCATTTACACAAAATGTAAATACAAAAAAATTATGGAGATGGAAATAGATCAGCAGTATATATAGCAGGGAAAAGATAGATTGAAAGGTGACTAATAAGGGGTAGGGGCTTTTGGTTTGTTTGTTCTCTGTTTTTTTATTTTTTGGGGTATAATGAAAATGCTCTAATATGTATCAAAATGATTTATGCACAACTCTGTGATTATACCAAATGCCATTGTTTCTACACTTTGAATGGGTTGTAGGTTTACGAGTAGGCTTCAATAAATTTGATTTTTAAAAAGGAGTTAAAACAGATGTTCAAACAAAACTTGTACACAGTTATTCATAGCAATATTATTCACAATAATCAAAAGGTGGAAGCAACCTGTGACCATTGATTTGATGAATGAATAAGCAAAATGTGTTTATTCAAAGTTCATATACTGTTTTACATTTCCACCAGCAATATAAGAGGGTATCAATTTCTACATGTCCTCACCAACACTTGTTACTCTCTTATATAGTTACCTTAGTTTGCAAAAAGTGGTATTTTGCTGTTGTTTTATTTGCATTTCCCTGATGACTAATGACATTGAGCAATTTTTCATGTTCTTATTGCATAATTTTATATCTTCTTTGGAGAAATGTCTATTGAAATTCTTTACACATATTTTCTTAGGAAACCAGTTAGGTAGCTCTTCAAAGTATTTAATATGGAATTACCATATGACCCCACAATTTCATTCCTTGGAATATAACCAAGAGAAATGGAATCATTTGTCCACGAGAAAAATTGTAGGCCAATGTACACAGCTGCATTTTTTTTCAATAGATGTTATTAGAACAGACATAGGTTTATAGAAATTTAGATTTCTAGATTTTTATTTACCAGGATCCCTTCCAGGATCCCATATTATGTTTCTTTGTCATATCTTCCAAGTCTCTTTTTTATTTAGATAGTTTCTCAGCATTTCCTTGTTTTGGATGACCTGACAGGATTGAGGAGCAAAGGTCAGGTATTTTGTAGAATATCCCCCTATTGGAATTTGCCTGATGTTTTCCTCATGATTAGATTGGTTTTCTGGGTTTGCAGAAGGACTATCAGAGGAATAAAGCACAATTTTCATAACAGCATATCAAGGATACTACTTGTGAAGTCACAGACACACTCAGCAGTCATTTCTCAGCCCTTGCCTACCCTTGTCCTTTGTGTGTATATGTTTCAGTACATTTCCATTCCACTGTCTGAGGGAATAGTACGGTTTAATGGAGTGGTCTGACTGTACCTTGAACCCAAAACTGGAAACAAGCATCCCTAGTTGTTTTTCAGGGCAGACTTCTGCACAATGATGCTTTTTATGAGCTTTTTGCTCAGTGGCAGTTCCCTCTTCCCCTGAGGAGTATAAATACCCAGCTTTTAGGTAACACAGGTGTTCCTCATCTATGCTGCAAAGAAGGGAATATAGAGATTTTATCCCCCTACACTGACGGGAGCCATTATGATACCTCTTCCCCTACTATTTTTGACACTTTTTGATGTGTAAGTAAAAAAATAGCCCTTGATTGAAAATCTCTATTGTGCCTGATCTTGTGTTTCTATGATGCACCATGTAGCAAATTGCTTCACAGGCACATACAAGCAATTTCATTAATTTCTGTTGATGTTCGTGTTGATGTTGATACCCTAGGTGAGGTAGTGTTTGGCAGGTTTCTTCACTGTAAAGTTATATATGTAAGTGTATATGTATGTGTGTTAAATTACTGAGCTCTCCTTTCTTTCTGGCACTATAAGAAGATCCAAGCTCATTTTGTATATTTCTAGTCCCAGTACTAGAATCAGTCATTTCTCCAAAGTCATATCATTCAATTTAATGGGAAATGATATTAGCAACCAAGATATGGCACTAGGTGTATTCATTGCTACTGAAGTTTCATTGTTTCTAGGTTCTCTCAGCAGACTGAGAAGAGAAATATCTATATATATACTAACCTGTGAGGAATGTGTGTGTATACATATATCTGTGTATATATATAACCATGTGTTCAAACATAATATGAGTTCATACAGATGTCTCCAATTCTAAATCATTGCCATATATAGCATAGGTAAATTTTACATAATAGCCAGAAGGGTAAACAATCCAAATGTCCTGCATTGTCAGTATCAAATAATTGTTCAATTTATCAGCAAAATGTAATGTATCCCTACAATGGAATATTATCCAACAATAAAAAGAAATGAAGATTGATATTCCACAACATGGATAAATCTCAAAAACACAATGCTAAGTGAAACATCTCAGACACAAAGGCCATTTATTTTTTTATTCTGTTTATATTAATGGTCCAGAATAAGCATTTGCATAGAAACATAGATAGGTAGCTTAATTGATAGATATGGAGAGAGTGCAGATTAGTGTTTGCCTAAGGTTGGGAGGAGAGGGAGGTATTGAGGATGGGATTTGAGTTCAAATATGTATAAGGTTCCTTTCTTGGAGTGATTAAATATTCTAATATTAGATCATGATGATGGTTTCACAAATCTGTAAAAATACTGGAAAGTATTGCACACAAAATTTAAAGGAGCAAATTGTAAGGTGTGTCAATTATATATGATAAATATTATTAACCTATAACTTCTTTGATTATAAAAAAATGAATGAATGAATAAATAAATAAATAATATTTCCTAGCCATGGGGTTTGGAAATTCAAACTTTTAAAAAAATTTCTCTTTACAAATAAATCCACATAGTAATTATTCATTTTTATTTTAATCTACTCATCCTAACAATAGTGAAATTAATAGTTCTATAGAAACTGAACAATTTATTTGATAAAATTTAATGTTTATATAATAAACTCTCAAGAGGATATGAATTGATGGAAACTTTCTCCCTATAATTAGCACATCTACATCAACCTATATATTTATCTATCTAAAAATTTTTATCTCTTTCTATTAACCTAAAGCCAACATGTTGCTTAAAGGGGAAAACCTAGAGATATTTCCACTAATATCAGAAACAAGTCAATGATCTATATCTGTGTCTAATCAGACTATACCCTACTATAACAAAAGCATCTAGAACAGTGCCAGATACATTGAAAGGTATGAAAAAGTATTTCACAATATATCAATGAACTCTTTCAATCGTTCATATATTAAAAAGATAAAAATAAACAGGAGTTTAGAAGATTCATTACAATTTAGGAATATTTTATTAATAAGATTACTACAATAAGCATATCAAATTATACAAGACAAGGTAAATCCATTGAATATTTACAAAAATGTAAATTACAGTTGGCTACAAAGCAATCATAACAATGGGTTTTGATGTTCCAATTTAATTCAATAAAAATAGACATTAATAGCAATAAAAAATCCCATCTATAATTGCCCAAAAAGAAAATATCAACAATTAACACAAAATATTATAACATTAAAAAGAACACTACATAAGAAGTGATAAAATTGCTGACAAAACCATGAAAATAAATGTATATATTTGCATATTAATGAAGACAATTAGAATAAATTAAAGATCTCTTTGCTATAAATAATTAAGAAAGAAAGAACAAGAAACTACATGGAAAGCAGCATAAAGAACTATAAAGAGAAAACCAGAGAAAAGTGAGAGATTTTTTTATTATTATATGTATTATTTCATATACCTAGAATGGGTTTATGATACTTAATTTTAATGGAGATGAGAGATGGTACCAAGTTAGGCTTTTAAACTTTCTAGAGAATTTCATGCACAAGATAAAGAGCACAAGAGGAATTAGGAAAACAGGCTAAATCACATAAGCTCATGAAGTATTTAGCTCACATTCTTTCTTTTCCAGTCTCTTCATTCCACCTACTTGCCAAGATTCTATGAGTCATGCTTTTATAAAAATGCCATTGTCATTATCTAAGAAACCACCCTTCTGTGCACAAAAGAGGAGAATTTACTTTTCCCTCAATTCTCTTGTGCATTTAAGGGTCCAGGTGACAAGAGTTGTACAACCTGTTTAATATATACAGTTAATATCAGCATCTAGTTGTATGCCTCTCTTCACTGAAGATAGACATGGAAGAAACTTTTCAATAGCTAGATTTCTGATTACAAACCAGAGAAATCCAAGTCAAACATTTCAAATCAAGATAGCAGAACATGTCACCTGAATAATGGGGTGTTTTATAGGACCCACAGAAAATGCAAGAGACTGAGTTTGGTAACTGGACAAAGGGAAAAATTTGAAGTAAGGACACACATATAACATAGCACAATATCTCCTTAGGTCATCTCTGCTACTTTTTATGCATCAGTTTCTTTCTCCTCTGTGTCCCTGAAGTCAAGGTTCTACCTTTTCTCCAGTCAATATGCAAGAAGATATGCCAAGAATTCCAGTGCTATGGAGGACAAAGGGACATTTTGATTCTTATTCAGTCACAGGGAAGGGTTCTGATTGGTCCATTTTGGGTAAATCATGCACTGTTGATCCAATCAATGTGACCAGGTATATGCGGTCACATTATATATCATGACAATGTGCAAGGTAGGAGATGAGAGGGAAGGAAATTTGATAGATAATGCATGTAGCAGTTAAGTAGAAAATGCAATTCATCTATATTGATTAGATTACACACAACTGAAAAATACAAAACTCCTATGATTCTAATATTTGGGGATTTTAATGAATAATCTAGGACAAGGATTCCAAGTTTCATGTTCCACTTTAAATATTCATTCAGGGACAGGTGGCTTTACCATTTTCCACTGGTAACTTCCATGGTTGTTCTGTTCTTCATAAGGTCAGCCAGCCAAAGAGGGAAAACATGGAAGTCCAGGAGAAGATGTCCTCTTAAACAAGACAGGTAAAATCTTCATACATGCTTTCTTTCCCTTCTCATTGTCAAGAATTTTTTAAAAAAAGAAGCTTAATTGTTTTCTGGAGAGAAGGGAATGAGTGAAAGGCAGAAATTATAGAGTAATGAGTGAAAATTTGGTGAGTTCACTATCAGTGTGGTGGTGATTGTTACACATGTGTATAGGTATGTAAAGACTTACCAAATCTTACACTAAAATATGTGATGATTATCATCTGTCAATTATGCGTCAATAAAGCTGATAAAAATAAACAAATAGATAGATGAATATGATGGAGAGATAGATAAATCATGACCTGTGAATTGCCAGACAGTATTTTAAATACATCTGCATGAACACTAGTTCTCTCTACATTCTTTAGGTAGACACTAAGGACACAGCAACATCACACAATGATCTCATTACACAAAAGGGGATGCTACAAATCTATCTAGGCATATCTCACTCTACCCTGGAGTTGGTTCATGGGAGCCATGGAATCTAGTGGTGAGGAACAGGGGCCACACACTGGGGCTCACAATCAACAGACATAGACTATGGGCATTGGCCAACCATTCTAACTTTCTGTTTGAAATTTTACATAAGCACATATGTACAAATTAAATAATATCCAGGGTTCAAAGTATTTGGCCCAGTACAATCAAATGATGATATTGTCCCAAATGCTGTCATTGCCACCCAACTATCCCAGGATGCTCATACCTGCTCTGGGGCACTTCCCTTTTCCGGGGCTCCACACTGAGAGCTAGCAGTATAGTAGGAGGACTTTCAAATAGTTTCCCTCCCTTTGCTGATGTAAACCAACCCAGCCGTGATCTTGCAACTCTGGGAGAGGATCCCCAGCCCAGGAATTCCCTGGTGCTCCAATTTGGTGATCAAGAATGAACACAAATGAATCAACATGGCATTAGTTCTGAGCTGGTTTTTCTCATCACTATTTTAAAAGATCATTTTATTGGGAACAAGAGACATTGAGTATATGAGTTGATATGTGACAGAAATGAGGGATAAGTATGGCCATTTACCTGAACAGGGTGTCTGTGCTTTCAGGTATTCAGTTGGTAGAGTCTGGATGAGAATTCATACAGCACAGGTAATCTCTGACATTTTCCTTGGAAGCTTCTGGATTCACCTCCAGTAGCTACAACATGAACTGGGACCAGCAAGCTCTAGGATGGGCTAAAGTGTTTCTCAGGCATTAGAAATGCTGCCATTGCCACACACCATGCAGAAGACAAAAGGGCCAATTCACCATTCCAAGACAGTTTGTCATGAACCCTCTGTGTCTGAAGATGGACTGTCAGAGCTGAGGACACAGCTGTGTATTGCTGAGGCAAACACTGTGAGGGGAGGCAGGGGGAGCCCTTGCAGGGGCCTGGAGGTAGTCACGATGCAGTGTAGTCAGCACCCACTGAGCACAGTTCCCACTCCCAGGAACAGGGAAGAGGGAGGTTAATTGTTTCCTGTTAGGTCTGGAGACCCCACTAAATCTAATTTTCCTCCATGGAACTTGTGATATAAGACTGTACTTTCCACTGAAGTGTCTGAAGTAGAAATGTTTCATTTTATTTGGAGGAAATATTCCACATGCAGACATTCCATATGGAAGCAGAAATGGCTCTGCAGGTGTTCTCCAGGATCAGAGATCTGAGGCAGCTCAGTGCAGCCTGATGAGACTTTTCCAATCAGACTCAGGAAGAGACTTCAGTCTTAGACTCAGGAAGAGACCTCAAAGATTCTCCAAGCAGGACAATCTTTGTAATTCAGTCAGAAACCAAGAGGGAGGTGATGCCAGGGTCAGTATCCTACAAACAATAATGGATTTCACATATAATTCTACTCACACAAAAGCATACATATCAGACGTAGTACTGGGCTGTTTGACTATTTTTTCCCCATAATTTGTTTCATTTTCCCTCTTACAGCAAGGCCAGTGTGGTATTCTTGAGCTAAAATTGCACATCAGATGTATCCTTTGTCTCCAAGGACCTGA
>JAQZBX010095359.1:0-11921 GCA_029593785.1 Cabassous unicinctus
CCGGCCTGCCCTCACAAGGAGGCCCGGGGAAGCGAACCCGGGGCCTCACACATGGTAAACGGGGGCTCTAACGGTTGAGCCACACCCGCTTCCTGTTGTGAGGGCTTGCTGCATCAGCCCACTAGGCTGCGCGGGCCGGCCTGCCCTCACAAGGAGGCCTCGGGAAGCGAACCCCGGGCCTCCCATATGGTAAACGGGGGCTCTATCGACTGAGCCACTCCCGCTTCCCAACTGATGTTTTGATTCTGATCCTGCTTTTATCCCTCTGTGAGGCTGTGAGCCTTGGAATTGGCTCTGTTATTTCCAGCCACACTATCCTCCCTGCTGTTTTTCAGAAATGCCAAAAAAAAATCTTACTTAAATCTTGATTTAAACAAACCAACTATACACACACACACACACACACTCATGCATAAATATGCAATCAGAGAAGGTTGAACATTGCTGAATATTTGATGATATTAAGGAATTGATCATTTTTAGGTGTGATAATGATATTATGGTATGTTAAAGAAATACATGCTGAATAGTTATGGATGAAATTATATAATACCTTCTATTTGCTTTAAAATAATCCAATATGGGGAGAAGGATGGTGAATTGGTTGGAAGTATAGAAACAGAGTAATGGGTACATGGGGGTTCACTATACAATCCTGATTTTGTATATACTTATAATTTTTCCAAAAGAAAAAATAAAAAATAATACAAATATGTTTCTGCCTCAGGGCCTTTGCACATGCTATTCCTGCTGCCTGGAATGTTCTACTTCCAGAGAGCTTCATAGGATTCTTCCTTGGTTTAATCACATCTCTGTCCAAAGATCACCTCTTCATAGGGGTCTTCTCTAACTACCCTATCCAAAACAGTATCCCTTTTATCTGCTTTATTTTTCTAGCCCTTTATCCTGCTTTGTTTTTCTTTATAGTCCTACTCACTACCTAATAGTTGTCATATTTTTGTTTGTAAAAATGTAATCTCGGGAAGCAGATGGGGCTCAAGTGATTGAGCTCTCACCTACCATATGGGAGGTCCCAGATTCGGTTCCCGGTGCCTCCTGGAGAAGATAAGTAAGACAGCAAGCTGGCTTGACAGGCTGGCATGGCGAGCTGATGCAACAAGTTGACGCAACAAGGAGACACAAAGAGGAAACACAATGAGAGAGACAACAAAGCAGGAGCTGTGGTGGCTCAAGCGATTGAGCACCTCTCTCCCACATTGCAGGTCCCAGGTTCGGTTCCCGGTGCTTCCTAAAGAGAAGACAAGCAGACACAGAGAGCACACAGCTAATGGATACAGAGAGCAAACAGTGAGTGCAAACAACTTGGGGGGGGGGAATAAATAAATAAAATAAATCTTTTTTAAAAAATGTAATCTCCATTAGGACAGAGACTTTATTCATTCACTGCAATATCCCCCAGCCTAGAATAGTGCTGGGCACATAAGAGAAACTCAAGAATATTAATTGAGCAAATTTATAAGTGTAAGACAATTTGGAGTCCCCATCAAAGCCAGATCAGTACTCTTACTTTATTGAGCTTTTTCTCTACCACCAATTGAATCACTGTCCAGAGTTCTACTCATGTATTTAAGGATGGGAGAAAGTACTTCATAAATACTAAGACACTACATAGGTTAGTTATCATCATCACTCTTAGTCAAATTGGGATGGACTAAGAAAAAATGATCAGATTATTACACTAAAGTCACCAGGTCTGCCATGTCTTAGAAATGCTTCTACTCTAGAATTCGCTTTTCTCAAGTCCACTGCCTAGAAATGAACATACTAGGCATAATGGTTAGAAACACAAACCATTATGGTATTCCACAGTTGAATATTGGCATGTCCTTTTCCTGGAGATAAGGTAACTGCTCTGTCCTATGAAGAATATAGTTTTGGATTGCTTTTCTACTTGTAGGACCAGTCATGAACATTCACATGAGACTGGCTAGGCCAATGGAACTGAGCAAACCAGGGCCTGCCTTCATTCACTAAACCACTGAGCCTCTGAGGTCACATGCCTCTGTTACCTTTCCTTTACACTGTTTAATATGACAACAGTGATTTCTGGGCACTCTTGCCAGAGCTTGACTTCTTGTCCCCTGGGTCCCCTGATGTTCCCCTCACCTCTTTTGCAGGATGAATAGTACAGACAGTTATTGGGTCAGAACACCTTAGAGATGCCCATTCCCCAAAGACTGGTCCACAGTGAGGATATACAACACCAACTAAACTTGTGTCCTCTTTATGAAGCAACAGAGTTTGAAAATCATAAATTTATTTGAAGATTTCAAATTTTTTACTTAAAAGAAATAAACATACTTCCCCAAGACTCTAAGAGCAATCATATTGTAAACATTATACATAACACACATGTAGCATATGTACATGATATCTCAGACCTGAACTATATCTGAACTATATTCATAATACCATGTTAAATCATTAATGTAAAGATACCTTAAAGAAGAATAAATTCTTAATATGAAAAATTGCTAAATGTACTAAACTTTGGGTAAACAGTGCTAAGCAAGAATTTTCATAACATTTGCTTAATATTTGCTTTCAAGGAGATTTTCCACCAAATAGACCCATGATTAGGTTCCCACATCTGGTAAAGTTTGACTCTGGCTCTTTTTGCATATAACTTTTTATGAAAAAAAAAAACAAAAAAACCTGAGATTCTGGGAAGGGACACTCCCATGTAATAATGATGCCTTGTTTTCAATAGCTTCCATGAGTAAGGAAGTACAGATTAAAAAAAAAAAAAAAAAAAAAAAAAAAAATACAGATAGCATTACAAATAGAGGACTTGTGCATCACACAAAGGTAAGGTGAGGTGGAGACACATAAGAGCAGACCAGGAGACAGAAATGTGACCAGACCAGAGTACGCTTTAGAGGAGGCCAGTGTTTCCTACAGTGCCATCAACTCCCTCTAAGAATAAAATTTCACGCTTCACATTCAACATGGAATTATTTTCCAGTTTGTTTGCAGAACTTTCCCTTTGTCTACCAACTAATTCCTACAAGGAATTCTGAGCATGGGAGGGCATTCAATGATCAAGAAAGACTGGACCAACTCTCCAGTTCACTAGACTCACCTGGGACAACTAACAAAAGGTTGATGATAGACAATGCCCATTCCAAAAAACAGCATCTACAACTGCAAGCAAGACTGTTCCATCCATCTGCCCGATGGGATCCAAGCTCTCTCTCAATCAGATACAGAGTTAAAATCCTCAAGATTGAGGAATGAACAAACATAAGGAGGCAATGCAACAATGGACTTAAGTAGACATGATTATTCTAGCAATGGAAACACTTGTATCATTGATACAAAGGTAGTGGCCACCAGAGGTTCTAAGGGGAGGGAGAGGGAGAACAGGTGTAACATGGGGCATTTGGGGAACATTGGAACTGTCCTGCATGACATTGCAATGATGGGTACAGGCCATTATACATTTGTCAAAACCTATAAAATTGCACAGTGCAAAGTGTAAGCAATAATGTAAACTATAGTGCATGGATAGTAGCAATGCTCTAATATGTGTTCATCAGCTGTAACAAATGTACCACACTAATGAAAGATGTTGTTAATGGGGGAAAGTGTAGGAGGGGGAGGAAGTGGGGAATATGGGAATCCCCTATATTTTTGATGTAACATTTATGTAATCTAAAGGTTCTTGAAAATAATTTTTTTTAAAGTATATAAAAAAGAAACACTGGAAGCAAAAGGACAAATATTGCATGGTTCTACCTATATGAAATATCAAGAACAAGGAAATCCTTAGAGACAAAAAATAGATCAGAGGCTACCATGGGCAGGAGGGAAGGGGAAATGGAGTTATTGCTTAAATGGGTAGATACTTTCTGTTTAGGGTGAAGAAAAATTTTGGTAATGGATGGTGATAGTTACATAATATTGTGAATGTAATTAACCACTGAATTGAACACTTAAAAGTTGAGTAAAATGGGCAATTTGTATGTTACTACAAGAAAATTAAAATAAAAAAAAAACACAGTAGGAAACACTGGAGGACACTAGAAGCAAATCCGTGGAAAGACGGTCAAAGAGTAAATAGTTTATCATTATCAGGATATGTGACACAGCATTTTGTGCTCACTTGCCCTAGCCTAGACGAATTAATGCAAATTATACACATATATTTAATCTATCATGAAATACTTCAGGCATTAAAAAAAAAGGTATAAAGAATAATCAACACCTGGGTACCCTTAATGCAGTTTAAGGAATAAAACTTCATCAGTACAGTTAAAGGCCCCTTTGTGACCCTCAGAAGTCACATTTCCCTCCCTACCAGGGGTAACTACTAGTCTGAAGTGTTTATCATCCCATGTATTTCTTGACAATTATATTTCATGCTAACCCTGTGGAAGTTATGAACATACTCTTTCAATTCTAACGCTCTAGGGCACTTTTAAAATTGTGCTAAAAATATTTTTCTAATTGCTCTAATAAGTTAATATTAAAAATATTTTTAGCATAATATGAATCTTTCTACAGTATACTGTTTTAAATGAGGCAACTAATTGGTAGTAAATATCCCAAGTTAAATAATAAATTTAAGTAATCTGGGGACTCTCTGGATTAAATTTATAGTTTAGTCTACCTTTTTTTAAACTAAAAAAAAATGAGCCATTCAAAAATAGAAGGAACTGTTGATTATGTGGAGTTTGGCCAAAGTCAATGCCATATATAATCAACTGAGAGTAATCAGAATGTAATACTTGAAAGGAGTTAATAACTAAGGAGTGTATACCATACTCTTTAAAGTGGGCAAAATTGTCAATGAACTCAGGCTTGTGCCTGACTCTCCCTAGTTATAACTTAGGTGTGTTTCAGAGTTGTGTGAATGCTTATTAACTGGCAAGGCACTGTTTAATAAATCTCTATACTGTTATAATCGTCCAAAAGGCCTTGTCTACTAGACACCAACTGCTTTTGCCATCATGGTAGAACAATTGTTGCACTTAGAATAGGCATTGTTTAAGGCTAGCTCAGTAAAACATGAATGGATCAAATGAAACAGTCTATTTCATAAAGGGCCAGATCAATGATGCATTGATAGAAACTAGCAGTGAGGAGTTCTATAGTCCAGTGATTTGACTTGCTGGTTTTCAGTTCCTGGATCAAAGACCGGGTAGTATTAATAGAAGTCCACATCTTTTATCTGAAATTCTAGATACAAAGAGCTCTGAAAATTGACAGTTTGCTCACAACTTCTTCCATACCAAAACCTAGTACTGATCTAAACTCATTTAGTGGCAAATCATCATCTGAATTGATGTTAGGTTATTTATAGTCTTTAATTAAACCACTTACTGTGATTATATGTTTTACTGAATGTATTAGTCAGCCAAAGGGGCGCTGATGGAAAATACCAGAAATCGGTTGTTTTTTGTTTGTTTGTTTTGTTTTGTTTTTCTTTTTGGGTTGGTTTTTATAAAGGGTATTTATTTGGGGTAGAAGCTTACAGTTACCAGGCCGTAAAGCACAAGTTACCTCCCTCACCAAAGTTTATTGCCACGTGTTGGAGCAAGATGGCTGCCAACGTCTGTAAGGGTTCAGGCTTCCTGGGTTCCTCTCCTCCCAGGGCTTGCCTCTCTCCGGGCTCAGCTGCTCTGTTACCTCCACAAGGCCAGCTGTAGACTACTAGGCAAATGGCTTGTTTCTCTACCTGGGGCCTTCTCTCTTTCCTCACAGCCAAGTTCCTCTCAGGACTCCAAACTCCCTTCTCTGCGGTGCAGTTTCTCTGTGAGTCCCTACCCACCAAGGGGACGGGGATGGAACATCCTACTAACGTGGCCCAATCAAAGCCTTAATCATTATTTAATCAAGTAAAAGAAAACCTCTGAATCTAATACACTCTAATATGCCCAGAGGAAAAGATCAGTTTACAAACATAATCCAATATTACTTTTTGGAATTCATCAATAATATCAAACTGCTACACTGAAGAAATATTAATGTATTTGATTAGAGAGTTTTGCTCCTGTGCCCATTAGGGGTGCTACATAAAAAATGTAGAATTAGCATTCTAAAATCCAAAAACTTCTGAATTCCAGAATGTATTTGGTCCCAAGGGTTTAAATTACGGCCTGTGGAACTCTAATAGCTACCACAGATTGAGTACCTAGCATGGGCTAGGACTGTGCTAGCCTTTTCTCAATCTTCTCTGTGATTGAGATAAGCATATTTCTGCAACGTTGCTATTTATGTATTATAATTGAGTGTTGAATAAGATTTTTTCTGTTGCTCGGAATTGCTGGGGAAAACCCAAGGCTGAGAACATTAGATGCTAAAACTGAGGAAAATCCATGCTTATACTTCTCAATTCTAAAGAAAGCTTTCAGACATGCAGCCTGACATGCAGCCTGGGGAATTGCTAAGAGAACTAGGTTTGCTATCCCAGCCATCACCCCATCACCCCTAACACTAGCAGCTTATATATGAAGACCAAAAATTCTAAAAGGAATATCAAGGTTGTGAGTTCCCTTGCTTCACCATGCTTTTTTTCTGCTTCTTCTCTCCCAGCCCCAACGCAAGCCAAGTCAGGAGGGCACCAAGAGAACCCTAGTAAACTGTATATTTTAGGAGTGCCTACATAAAGAAGAGAGTTATATCCCAGCTGAATGATTATACTCTGGAATTGATGAAGTACTTCCTGTGCCTATTTGAGCCCAGGGAAAAGAAATTGGGGGGTGATGACAGGGAGGGGAGAGGGGATAGTCAGGGAACAACTTGCTCTTTTGCTGAAGTAGTGGAACAGTAGACACACTTGGAGATGGCACTGTTTTAGACTTAGCTGATAAAACATGAATGGGTCGATTGCAGCACAGTGTTTTAATTAGATTACTGTTGGGCATGGCAAGGATGTGGGAGTTTCTCCTTGGCCAAGAGGACACCAAAGAAGATAGGCAGGCTTGACCATCTTATGGGTGCCACACCCAAGAGGGCTGCCTGCATGCAGGAAGACCCCAGTATCAAGGGGCAGTAGGGCTATGTGGGGGAGAGGAGAGGAAGTAGATGATTTAAAAAATATGTTCAGGTAGCTTCTCCCAAATCAGGAAACCAGTTTGGAGGTCCTTATAGGGCCCCCAAAGGATCCCCACATTCACTCCATTTGGACGTTTGTTTCACAGAAACCATCTACAGCCAAGTGGACCACAGCACAAGTTAAGTAACAAGACATCTGCCCCTTTTCATTGTCCTTGCCACAATACGTAGAGGAGAAATAGGCCCAGGAGTGTGTGTGTGTGTGTGTGCACATGGAGCTCCCTTTTAGGCTTCTCCCTTTTAGGCTTCTCCCACTTTGATAGCCACTGTCACCCCCATGACCACCCCTCTCCCCCCAGCCTTTCCCCCACCTCTGATGGATGATTTGCTGTTTCTCTCTCTCTGGCTCAAGCACAAACAAAAGAAGTTTGTTTCTCTCAGCACAGCAAAGTGACTAGAATTTTCCTAAGGAACATAACTGAAGTCAAAGGAACAACAAAAAAGAAAATACAATATTTCCATAAGTAGAGTGAAGCTAACAAAGTACAAGATTCCAACCCAACGATAATTAAAACATGCCAGACCTTCAATCGTAGTGTCCATACCCTCTCTGAGAGTCCTGTCCAGAGAAACCTATTTCAGATCATCCACAAACTTTCTCTCCATGACTTTCTTTGGCTCTTGCCTTCTGGCTGAGCAATGGGTTATATATACATGGATAAAGAAATACAATGCTTTCTTGGCTTTTCAGTCAGACAGAGCTGAGTGAACTGATAAAAGTTACTTAACCTCTCTGAACTTTAATTTTTCTGATCTGTAAAATGGCAATAATAATAGCACCTATATCATGTGGTACTCAGATAGTACTTTTTTAAGTACTCAAAAATGTTCATTACTATTATTATTACTGACATAAGTGAAGAAAGAAACTCCCCAGTACCGTCTTCCTTCTTCTCCCAATATTTTTGTCTCCCTCTCCCCATTCTTTTTCACATTCCTCCTACCCTCATGGGTAGGTGATGGTTATTTACTCCTACCTGGATGTCTCCAACAGGTTGTCCTATTTGATTTGAGTAAATCATATCCACTCACCAATTGTTAAGATGTATAGGCAAAGGTTGGCTTCTTTAATATTCTAACTTGGGAACTTAATGTCATGACTCACTATGACATCACTGGAAAGTTGGACATTTCTGTTTCATCTTTGAAGGACATCTCCATTTCCAAAACCCAGATTGTGGCCCAGCTCAAGGTCAGCCACTAATCACACTTTCCCCAACTCGTGGCTCATGTTGGAGCCAGGTAGCTTCCACCCCATCTAGGAGTCAGACAGACCCAGGCTCAAACCTTGTGTCATATACTAAACTACTAACCAGAAATACTTATGCTTTCTTAGCCTCTGTTCATTCTTTGCAGAATGGTAATTAGGATAGCTCCCTAATGGAATCTCTGTGAAGATGGAATGAGAAAATGAATGTCAAGCACTAATTCAGGGGCTGCTGGCTCACAATATCAGAGGCACAATAAATGGCGGCCATCACCATTACCACATGTTTATAATATCACAACTACTTTACATGAGTGAACAATTTACATCAAAAGAAAAAAGAACATATATATATATATCATATATATATATATATATGATATATATATATATCGTTTCTCACCCATATAGAACCTGGTCCTTAAAGCAGTGGTTGTCAACCTTGAGGTATGTAAGAGTTACATATTTACCTCTGAACCCTGAAAAATGTCCTACTCACCTAAGAGAGAAGTACTAAGAGCATATTTATGAATATTCTAGATTCATATTTATGAATCTTTATTGCCAACTCCAATCATATGATTAAACAGAGTTTCCATCATTTTTTGTTGTTCTAAGCCTGTGGGTTAAGGGTAAAGAATTTGACAGACTACTAATGTGTTTACATTTCATACATTTACTAGCTGGGGCCTGTGTCCCAGTCTGCCCTTTGTTTCTATGTAAAGTCCTTCCTGCACAGTGCAGCCATTTTTGCTCCATAGTAGGAGTTTTTTAAACTAATTAATCCATAGCCATAGGATATCTAAATGCCCTCGTGTTGCCATTTTGGCTGAACAATAAGTGATTTGTGGATAGCAGACACAGCACACTCTCTCAGAATACACCATTAGGAAGAGGCAAAGCAGAGAACTGAATCAGACACAATTGGATTGGAAGTTTGGCTCTATGTGACCCTGGGAAGGTCCATTAACCTCTCTAAGCCTCTATGGAAATGGAGAGAATGATAACACCTACCACCTGGGTTGTTGAGAGGATTTAATAAGTTAATCATTGAGAACTATGCAGCTTTTAAGAGACCTCACATTATTTCTTAGAGCTTCCCCATCCTCTCTTTTCTATCTTTGTTTGCTTTCTAGTTTCTGACCAGGGATCTGCCCTGGTCACACCATCTCTGGAGAACTGTGCTTATTTCTGGGCATGTAAAGAGGACTTTGACCACCGTTACATAGGTTAGAAAACTTTCATGTGAAAAATGGACCTTTAAACATTGGGTAAAAACTAAGAAAATCTGAACAAAGTATGAACTTTTAAACTAAGGACAATATTCAGTGACAAATATGCCATCTTAATGTTAACAATGGGGGGGAACTGGGCATGGAGTATATAAGAACTCTAATATTCTTGCAACTTTTCTGTAAATCTAAAACTATTCTAGGGGGTGGATGTGGCTCAAATGGTTGGGTGTCCGTCTGCCATATGGAGGGACCTGGGTTCGATCCCCAGGACCTCCCAGTAAAATAAAAACATATATACAAAAGGCGCATGGGCTGCCAGGCTCTGTGTGCCAGTGAGCTGCCAGGCCCCGGGAGCCAGGCAGCAAGATGATGACGTAACAGGAGAGGGACGCAGGGGAGAGACAAGACGAGATGCTCTGAAAACCAGGAACCGAGGTGGCGCTGGTGGCAGAATACCTCTCTCCTACATCGGAAGTCTCCAGGATCAAATCCTGGTGAAGACTGGAGGAGGAGGATGAGAAGAGATGGCAGGAAACAGACACAGAGAACTGCCCAGCAAAATGGACACAAAACAGCAAAAACGGGGAAGGGGGGGTTTAAAATGGATAAAGTAAATAAATAAATCTTTAAAAAAAATAAAAATAAAAATAAAACTATTCTAAAATAAAAAGTTTATTAACTGGTAAAAAAGGATACCTACCAATATCAAAAGTATAAAAATGTCCAATTTTAAATTTACAACTTATTCCTGTATCTATTTAACAAGAAAATATCCAAATAAAGAGGGAAAGAAATCTAAAAATTAGACTGTTAGCCAAGAATAAGGGATGCTTTGAGGAAATTATAAAATTAATCACTTTTTAAAATATTTGTAGTTTTCTATTTATGGAAGATTAGATATATGCTGTGTAGTTCTCAAGGCAGAAATAACGAACAGAAATTACAGATGATCTGATTTCACCTCAGATAATGGTTAAAATTGTCCACGAAAGAAATGGATACATTATGAAGTAGTCTGTGACCTCTTTCACAGTTGTTCATGGATAGGCCTAATGACCACACATCAGGGGTAATGCAATGAGTGGGTGGAAAGTTGCACTTGATAAAATTTTAGTGTTTTATGATCTCCTGCCTACCCTTATATCTACTTGCTCTAGCTTGTCCTTTTCCACCTTCATCATTCTGGTAACTTTAGTTTCCGATTTGCAAAGGACTTCAGAGACCATCCAGTTCTTACCTCATGTGTGGATTTTCTGGTCTTCTTGGCCTCTGGTATTGTGTTCAACACATTCCTAGGAATCCCACCTTCTCAACTGAAACCACTGTTCTTTGTTCTGTCCTTATTTTAGCTCAAGATTGCCATCTCAGACTTTTCCTGCCTTGACAACCTGTTTGGACACACTTCTCTGGCTCTGACTCTTAGAACGCTCACAGATTTGTTTGCCTTCTTGCCACACACTGAAGCCATGGCGGGTCCTGCTGCCCATGCCCTGCTAGGCAATGGGGAACAAAAACATCCAGGATCTTCTGATGAATGGATAAACAAAATGTGGTACAGCCATAGAATGAAATATTATTAGCCGTAAAAAGGAATGAAATTCTGATACATGCTACAATGTGGATGAACCTTGAAAACAGTATGCTAAGTGAAAGAAGCCAGACACAAAAGAACAAATATTGTATGATCCCACTTACATGAAATATCTACAATTGGCAAATACATAGACACAGAGAATAGATTAGAGGTTTTAATTCTACCAGGGACTGGAAAGAGGGCAAATAGGGAGTTTCGATTCTATTTTGGGTGATGAAAAAGTTTGGGTACCTGATGGTGGTGATGGCAGACAACATTGTAAATGTAATTAATACCACTGTATTGTATAAGTAAATAGCTAAAACAGGATATTTTATGTTATATATGTATTATTACTATATATATATATATATATACTTTTTTTAGGGGGGGAGGGATTGAACCCTGGACCTCATACCTAGGGAGCAGGCACTCAAACCACTGAGCTACACCCACTCTCTACAATATAAGTTTTAAATAAACAAGCATCTGTGATCATTTATTGCCCTGTACCTTCACAAATATGAAGATTTGCATATGGGTTGCTGTAACCGTTGGCCAATTTGATGTAATTATGAATTCCAAAAATATAATTGGATCATGCTTGTAAACTGATCTGTTAATCTGGGCATTATTAGGTTATGATTAGGGCATTGAGCCCCACCCCTGGTGGGTGGGGAATCGAATATAAAAGGCAAGGCAAAGGACAGTTGTAGCAGTCTTTTGAGAAGCAGTTTTGATGTTGGAAAGAAGGCCCCAGGAGAAGAGAAGCAAGCCGTTCGCCTGATCGTCTACAGCTGACCTTGTGGAGGAAACAGGAGCTAAG
>JAQZBX010095360.1:0-11923 GCA_029593785.1 Cabassous unicinctus
AAGGAAATGTGTTAATGTGGATTGGAATCTGAAACAGAAAAGATATAATAGTGGAAAAGGTTGTGAACTATGAACAAAGTATGGAGTTTAGCCAATAGTAATGTACCAATGTTGATTTCATAATTTTCATGAATGTACTTACAAGTGATGCAAAATGTTAACATCAGGGGAAATTAAGTAAGAAATAATGGAAACACTCAATCATATCTTTGCTACTTTTCTGTAAATCAAAATTACTCAAAAATTAAAAATTTATGAAAAGAAAAATTAAGGTAATTATTCAGTTTTTGCTGTCAAAAAGGTAGAAATCCATTTTGATATATACTAAAAATAATTAAAAACAGGGACTTGAACATTTATTTGTACACGAATGTTTATGGCAGCATTATTCACAATAGCCAAAATGTGGCAACAACCTAGGTGTACATTGTCAGATTAATCTAAACAAAATATGGTATATATACACACAATGGAATATTATTCAGATGTAAAAACGAATGTTCTAATACATGCCACAACATTGTTGAACTGTGAATACATCATATTGAGTGATATTAGCCAGATTCAAAAGCATGAAAAATATTGGAATGAGAGGACCAATTTGTGGTGTAAGATATTTCTGATTTCTATTTCTCCAAAAAAATCTTTGGAGAGCTAGAAAAATCTTGCCAGCCATCATACTTAAAACTCCAGAACACTTTTAAAGGATTGCAGTAACTGGGTGTATACAAAATCATGAAAATGCAGTTTTAAAAATCATAGGAGAAGCTTATGGTCCTCTTAAAGATCTCTCTCTCAATTCCTCCCTTGCATTGTATGGAGAGAGCCTACACTCCAAATATAGGTCACTAGCCCTGTTCAAATACAGAATTTGAACAATACTATGAAGGAAATAGAATCACCACTTACTTGTCAGTCTGATCTTCTTGATAGAGGGATAAACTGTGAAGGATAGCATCAGCCAATGAAGAGTCAGATTGCAAGACTGTGAAAAGTGATTTTGCTTTTGTTTGTTTATGCTAACTTCTGGCACTCAAGGTAATCTTGTCATATCATTAACTACAAACTAAGGAGCAGACAGCTCAGGAATTAAATCCCAGAGTTAACACCTTAAAATATTAAATGTACAGTGTGCAACAAAAGACTACAAGACAAACAAAGAAATAGGAAATGATGGCCTATCCAAAAACAAGATAAAAATTAAGAAACCATCAATGTAGAATACCAGACTTCAAGAAAATCATATGAACAGTTTAAAATAGTGATCTCCAGTAAGTTCTAAGAGAGGAGAACTATGGGATATGAGGATAATAATGAATGAACAATATAATAATATCCATAAAGAGTTAAAAATTTTAAAGAGGAACCAAAAAGTAATAATGGAGTGACAGATTGCAGTAACAGAAATGAAAAATTCCCTGGAAGTTTTACAGTTCACTGACAAAATGAGCTGGCAGAAGAGAATTAGAGAACTCAAAGACTAGACAATTGACATTATTAAAGGTGAAGTTCAGAATGAAAAATCTGAATAGAGCCTAAGAGATCTGTAGGACACTATTGAGCATATTGATATATGCATTAGGAGTATAACAGTTGTAGAAGAAATAGAGGGACAGTAAAAATATTCAAGATGTAATGGAAGAAAACTTCCCAAATTTAATTAAAGACATGAATATATACATCCAATAAATCCAACAAAACCCAAACAAATTAAATTTGATGGGAACCATGCTGAGGCACATAGTATTCTAACTTTCAATGCCAAGGACAAAGAGAGAGTTCTGAATGGTGCTAGGGAAAAGTAGCATGTTATATATAAAGGAGACCCAATAAGATTAAGTGTTGATTTCCCATAAGAAACCATAGAGGCAAAAAGTCAGTGTTCAAAATATTTAAATTGTTGAAAGAAAACAATTGCCAACGAAGAATTGCATAAATGTCAACAGTATCAGTCAAAAATAAAACATAGATTAAGACATTCTCAAATAAACAAAAGGTGAGGTAGTTCATTACCACTATGCTTTCCCTAGAAACAATGATAAAGGGAGATCTTCAGACTTAAAGGGAGAATCATTAGACTGTGGATTGAAGTTAAATGAAAAAATAAATATATCTGGTGGAAATAACCACAAATGGCAATTACAAATGCCAGTAAAATTGTATTGTAATTTGTGTATGTAACTACACTTTATACTTCTTACAATTTCTAAAATGCAAATACATAAAAATTAATGATAAATCCATGGCTTTATCACACAATGTATAAAATCTAACTTGTAACAAGTACAACAAAAAGGTGGGGGTGGTGGACGGTATAAAAACAATGTTTGTGTATGCTATTCAACTCAATTTGGTATAAAATAAAATGTTTTTTATAGATTTCAGATGTTAAATTTAAGCCCCATGGTAACATAAAGATAATACCTGAAAAATAAGTAAAGTGAAAGTGAGAAGTTTCTCCAAATTACAGTAGAAAAGACAAATAAGTATGAAAGTAGGCATTAACAGAAGAATTGAGGAATATATATATATATATACACACACACACACACACATATATATATATAAAACTTTAACAACCTGAAAACAAAAAGGCAGAAAAAATTCCTTCATTTTCAATAAACACTTTAAAATTAAATGCATTAAAGTTTCTACTCAAAAGGTAGAGAAATGCAGAATAGATTAAAAAGAAAAAAACTATGAGCCAACTATATGTTGTTTACAAGATACCACCATTTCAAAGACACAAGTAGGTTGCAGATGAAAGTACGGAAAAATATACAAGAAGATGTCACAAGGGACATTACAAAATGCTAGAGGTGCAAAAAAACAAAAACACAAAATACCAAAAGTTATGGGTTGCAGCAAAGATTGTGCTCAGAGGAAAATTTATACTTCTAAATGCTTATATTAAAAAAAAGAAGAAAAATTTCAAATATAAGAACTAACCTCACAATGGGATCATCTAGAAAAAGAAGAGCAAACTGGATATGGTCCAGTGGAAAGAAGGAAATAAAGACTAGTGTAGAGATAAATGAAATAGAGAATATACAAACAAAAGAATCAATGATATCAAAATTCGGGTCTATGAATATCTGTCAACCCTTAAAACATGCAGCGAAAAAAGTGAAAGCAGACAAAAATAAGTCAACTTAGAAATGAAAGGGAGACAATACTACTGATGTCACAGAAATAAAATGATTATAAGAGGTACTATGAAAAACTGTATGCCAACTAAATAAATAACCTAGATGAAATGGACAAATATCCTAGAAACATACAAACTACCTATACTGGCTGAAGAAGAAATAAATGATCCCAACAGACCAATAACAGTGAATAAGTTTGAATCTGTAATTAAAAACCCCTCTACAAGCAGAACAACATGAAAACCACAGGACTATATGGCTTCCCTGGTGAATTTTACCAAGCATTTCAAGAAAAATGAACACCATCTTTTTTAAGACCTTACAAAAAAACTGAAGAGAAAGGAACAATTCTTCATTTATTCTATGATGCCGACATTATCCTATTACCAAAACTAAATAAAGATAGCATGAGAAAAGAAAATTACAGACCTTATGAATATAGATGCAAAAGACACATTACTAGCAAACTGAATCCAACAACATATTATAAGAGATATACACCATTATCAACTGGGGTTTATCTTAGTTATGCAAGGATGATTCAATATAAGGAAGTCAATTAATATAATATTCAACACTAAAAAAACAAAACACAGGATAATCTCAATTGACGTAGAAAAGGCATTCGGCATAATGCAGTTCCCCTTCTTGATAAAAACACTAAGAAATGAAAATACATAATAGAAGGAAATTTCTATAAATAAAGAGCAAGATAAAAAAATGCACAGCTAACATCATACTTAATGGTGAAAGACAGAGCTTTTCTCTAAGATCAGGATCACGACAACGATGCCAAATGTCACCACTGATATTCAAAACTGGATACCCATATGCGAAAGAATGAATTTGTATCCTTCAATCAAAGATAACTCAAAATAGATTAAAGACCTAAATTTAATAACCAAAACTAGGAAATTCCCAGAAGAACACATAGGGAGCTATCTTCAGGACCTTTTGTTAGGCAACGGCTTCTTAGAATTTACA
Organism: Cabassous unicinctus; assembly: GCA_029593785.1. Classification (NCBI taxonomy): domain Eukaryota; kingdom Metazoa; phylum Chordata; class Mammalia; order Cingulata; family Chlamyphoridae; genus Cabassous; species Cabassous unicinctus. The sequence goes on from JAQZBX010095360.1 coordinate 4,134, forward strand.
AAACAAGTACAACAAATAAGAAAAAAAAATAAGTAAATGGGAATTCATCAAAATTAAAAAACAAAACATAACAGGACCTCATCATGAAAATAACAGGATAACCTACCAAATGGGACAAAATATTTGGAAGTCACATATCTGATAAATGTTTAATTTCCATAACATATTTTTAAAAATCCTGCAAATCAACAACAAAAAGACAAGCTAAATAAAATAAGGGCAAAAGATTTGAATACACATTTCTCCAAAGATGATACACAAATGGGCAATAAGCTCATGAAATAGTGCTCAATATCACTAGCTATTAGGGTATTGTAAATCAAAAGCACAATGAGATATCATTTCATGCACACTAGAACGGCTGATATTTAAACAAACAAAAATTAATGTATTGAAAAGCATGTGAAGAAATAGGCAAACACTCTTTGTTGATGGGAATGTAAAATGGTGCAGCCACTATAGAATATGGTTTTGTACTTCCATAGAAAGTGAAGTATAGAATTTCCATAAAGTCTAGCATTCCAAGTTCTAGGTATATAACCAAAAGAATTTAAGCAGGGATTGAATAGATATTTGCACACCAACATTCAAAGTGGCATTATTCACAATTGCCCAAAGATGGAAGAAACGTAAGTGCCCACCAACAAATGAATTCATAAAAAAATGTGTGGTATATGTATGAGAACTGAAGGAAACAAAGTGAACAGTATAACAATGCCAAGTAAGAAAAAGGAGGGAAGTAAATTAAAACTAAGAATTTATTCTAAGTGTCTTTGAGGATAGATTCTTCTGAGTGACCTAGAGAAGCAGCTTGGACCAAGGGTTTTCATGGGCAAAGCCAATATGTCTCCATGGCACCTGATGTGACAGTTGAAGAATAGCCATGCAGATACCTAACATTTCAAGGAAGAACCTGAAGTGCAAAGACTGGAATTCACAGCTTAAGCTGTTATGTCATAATGGTATCAATAAGCTTGGGTGGAGGTCGAAAACCATGGAAAGAGATATCCTTTGTTCATATGCTATCTGAAACAAAGCAAAGCAACTTAATAAGCATGCATTGAAAACTGTGGAAAGAGGAGATTCTGTAAGCATTAATGTAAAAGAAGATAAATAGAATTAAATATTGTGGTATTTGTTGTTAAATTGAAAATGGATATTTTATTAAAAAGACGAATATTGTATGATCTTACTTATATGAAATATCTTGAATAAGCAAATTCAGAGGGACAGATAGTGGATTACAGGTTACCATATGCCAAAGGGTCAGGGGAAGTGAGAGATATTGCTTAATAGGTGAAGTTTCTGTTTGCTGTAATAAAGTTTGGATAATGGATGTTGGTGAGGGTAGCACAATATTGTGAATGTAATTTATACCACTGAATTGTATAATGGAAAGTGGTTTCATGGGTAATTTTAAATGTGCATATGTTACTACAATAAAAAAATTACAAAAAAAAAGAAAAAAAAGGCTAGCAAGCCTGCTTTATCACTTAATAGCGAGGTGTCATTGAGAAAACCGACGTATTCCTGCACCCTATAAAACAGGGATAGTAACAATTCTTCAAACCACCTTATCCTTGAGATTAAGAAAATATCTCAAGAAGTTTTAAAATAAATTATAATCATCCCTTTTTAAAAATATTAATTAGATAATGGCTTTGCAAGGTATAAATAAAAAAGATGTGAAATATTGATGGCAGCATTGTTTTTGAGCACTGGCTACACATACAAAATGAGCTAGAAAATTGAAGCAGGATAAGAAAAAACTATGTGTTTTTAAAATCAAGTTACTATTTATGTATACTCATAGCTAAAATTGCAATGAAACATTTTCATTCATGTAATCCTTTTGGAAGACATTTTAGTAAATATTTCCAGAATCAAAAACATGTTTAAATTCATTATACTAGTAATCCCAACTCTGAAAATATTCATATAAAAAGGGAAAAAGTGGAAAAACTTCATAAAGGAAGATGATACATTGTCATATAACAGTGAAAATTCAACAATATTAGAAATACTCAATAACAGGAAAATGTATATGTAAATCATACTATTTCAAATTAATAAGATATGATGCAGTGAATAAAATAGTAAATAATATAAAGATATAGAAGGTGGAACAATTTTACAATATGTGAAATGAGAGAAACAATAAAATTTAATAGTCATTCCCATTTGACTAGGTATTTTAATACAATTTTTAAATTGAGAAGGGAACTTTTGAAAATAGTTGTATTTTTCCTTTTCACCTTTTATCTTGATGAGAGAACACTTTAAATTTAAAAAATTCAAATTTAAAACCCACAACACCATATTTTCAATCAACTAAACAATTCCAAGAAAGGAAGTAGGCTTTAGGGATACTTTTATTTATCCAGTAGAATTCATTTCTATGGGTGGAAATAGCATGCTAATGTAAATTAGAACCTTAAACACTTAAAACTATTTTAAAGATGAGGAGTCTGAGAGTCAGAAAATTTACATAGCAAAGAAAGTGCATACAGTTATTAAATGATAGACCCATGCATTTAAGTTTGGGAATCTGACCACAACATCTACACTTTTAAGTACAATATTTCAATTGGAAGCCTGCTGTGATAATTCAAAACATGTGAAGTATAAATCTCACTATGTGTCAGCTCTTTGAAAATTCTAGTGAAGGTTATGTCTTATTCTCTATGGAGAAAAGTCCTATCAGTGAATGGAGAAAACATAAAGGTTGTTTCCAAGTCTTATTTCAACCTCTATGATCATTAAGAAAGCATCTGTATCACTCAAGGTAGAGAATGTCCCCCATTGCTTCTCAAGTGCTGCCTTCAACATGGTCTCAGGGAAAAAAATAAAGGAACAAAAGTTCCCTCCTTGATTTCCCACTAGAATTTAGAAAGTTTCCCTGAGAGGTCATCAATCTGTAGAACTGTCTCTTCATTCCCTCATGGAGTTTGGAAATTTCCTTTCAGTTTGATTTTATTATGGTTTTATGAAGTTTGGCTTGCTCAAGTGTTGAAAAAGTTTTATATCACCAACCAAATTAGTTTTTCTCCCCCTCCCTTTTTTTTTTTAACTACTCCAGGATTTCTATTTGAAGATGATTTCATTTCCCTTGATGTTCAGGAATAGAATATTGTGTATACTGTAATGGAATATAGTGTCTTTTTGCAGAGCATAGTGTGAAATATCTGCATATTTACTAAATTCAAGAGCTGAGTTGTGGGATATGCCACATCATCCAAGAGCATGTGCTGTTCTTGGACTTGGGTAGCAAAGAAAGCTTAAAGAATCTTATATTTTATGGATAAATATGCAAAGGTGTACAAATTAATCCAAAAGGCTATTTTCTCTCTCAGTCCCTGATTCTTATAGTCCTTGTCTTTGAAATGAGCACAATTTTTAGATATTAAAAGGATTTTTTTCATGTCATTTTCCTTGAAAAGAAAGAATTATAGATCTTTATATTCTTAAGGAGGTAACATTGGGATTGAAGCTTGAAGGAAAATTTAGACTAAACCCATCAAGCCCCTTCAGAGAATACTCATATCAAGCAGTTTGTTACTCAAAAGTCTTTAAATATTTTATACTACCTACTTTTATGTCTATTCTCACCCCACAGCAAGATACAGAATTGAAATAATTTATCAGAAAATTTACCACCCTGAAGCCCCTTCACTTCAATCATCTAAGGCATTAAAGGACAAGGGTTATTTTCTTTTTATTAAATTTTAGATAGTTGTCCTGATTCAGAACAACACAGTATCCTAAAAATAAAACTCAATAAAAGGTTTCCAGCAATTCATTCTGGAACATTTTTTCCCACTTCAAACACACTTAACATCTTCTATTTTATTACATGCCCTGGTTTGCTTAATCTTTTATGTGCAAAATGAGGAGGCAGTAAGAAGTATTATATATATTTCCTTGCTCTTCCAGAATTTACCCACCAATCCCTTTTCCCCATCTATTTAAAAGTTTACCACTATCATTTATAAAATAAAATTTATACTAAATTTCTTAGATAGATGGTTCAATTTCTAGGCAATTCCTTCTGTCTTTAGAATTCTTTAATACTGAATCTATAGCAAAAAGTTTACAAACCAGGACTGCATGATATGTTCTGATATGTAATAGATCTAGTCCCCATCTGTTTTTCTCATATATATTTTTTATTACCAAGGCCATTCAAAGACAGGCACACATTAACATAAATATTAAAATTGCCTTATCAATTTTCATGATAAAACACTGTCATTTTGGGGGAATTTTATTAATTAATCACAGAATTGGTGTGTCTAAAATCATGTCTCCCCTAGGGTGTGCAGAATCAGACAAATATTATTTATAAGATACCTGTCTATATGAAAAGTTTGATTTACAAAATCAGCAATTTGACTTAAGAATTTTTAGCAAATTCATGGTGGTGGGGGATCTTCTTGCTTTTCCTCTCATTTGAGTATGAAAGAATGTTATAAGTTGCATTCTGATAACACAGCTGCTGGGTGCATGCTGTGAGCTGCCTTCTGCTAACTTATTTGTTTGAATCAGCAGGCTGTTGCCTCAGTATCTCTCACCAGGTGGTGTTTATGTAGGTTTTCTGCCTCTCCTCCTTTAAGTCCCTGTTCTACCCTGCCTCAAATCACTCCCTAGAGAGTTGTACACCCTTAATCTTAAGGGTGAGCTGAAGGGTGAAGGTCATTCTTCTGTATTTGCTTTCTGTTGATTAGGGAGTATAGTCCTTGCTGGACAGTGTATAAAATTCACTAGCTACATTATTTGGGTGAGGAGGAGGAATGTTTGTTGCAACAGTCAAGTCTATATGAAATCCATACATGATGAGAAGTTTGTTTTGTAACTAAACAACCCTGGAAGTGATCAACTCTGTTAGGTAAGTTTTATTTCCACAAATTAAGAACAATCCCTCCTCAAATTTTAGAGTTACTGTGAATGAGAGGGAGGATAGATGACCACAGATGGAGGTTATACCACTTTTATTCCCTGTCACACCGCAGGTCCCTATACCTGCTATTGGGGTTAAGGCCAATAATCAAATTTTAGATAGGGCCATTTGGGTCATGGTAATAGGGGAGAGTGTAGGTGTTTGGGGCCTTGCTTTCTCCATGAATTAAAGTACCTGGGGGTTTATCAGAATGCTAGGTTAGATTTACAAAAAGACCAGTCAGGCTAGAGAGGACCTTGCAACAATGGCCTTATTGTGTCGTGTGTTCGTGTGTGTTTAAGAACTTTGAGTTAGGCCTATTTTTGAAAACTGGGTAATATCTAAGCAGTACAAAACTCTGCTTTGGCATCATTTATGATGGCTTCTAAAAATAGTTAGAGTTTAAACACTGGGTTGGATTCCCCACCCTTGGGTTTCCTTGTGCCTTCCTTTTGTTGCCTCTGATTCTAATTCTGGACATCTCCACGTTCCAGGAGCAACCATTTGGGGCAAGATGATTATATATTGACAGAGTTGTGCAAGGAGTTTTTAAATGAAAGGACTATGGGTCTGGTTGGACAACATGCAGAACAGAAAAGTGTAATTAGGGGCTATCATGACTTGGGTATGGACAGCCCCTATAATCTGAGGTAAAATGGGTTAGTGGATTTTTAGTTGTTCTGAAATAAAGGAAAGGGCTCTTGGGAAATTTGTTGGAGGGTCCCTAGAGTAGTGATTCCAAGGTACATGATGATTGAGAGTTGGAGTGGGGGAAAGGTTAGCAATGCTCCAGAAGGAGGTATTAATGGGCCCACAACACTGGTGAAGTACTGATAGGTGCAAATCCAACATTTAACCTAATTCTATTTGTGATTTCTTTTACAAAACAAATTTAATTGCAAGATAATATTGAAATAAAAAGACTCATTTTTAGGTTACTTTTCTCTGTTATCCAATTTATACTTTGGTCAGGCAACATTGCAACAGAAAATCAATTTCTTCAAGACAAGCTTATGGCAAGCAACACAAATGCAGTACTTAAGAAATCCATTCTTTTGTTTCATAGGCAAGTTCAGAAACTACTTAGAAATTGAATCAAGTTGCCAAGACTTTTGACATGTTCAGTATCCCTTTGTAGTATAGAGGAGAAATTATCATATTTATTAGGTATGTAGACATAGCACTTAATACTAATCAATACAGAAGTTTTTTTCTTTGAGCTGAAGATAATATATCTAAGCTCGAAGTTTGTAATGCCATACAAGTTGTTCCTGCCTAAGACCTGTCCTTAATGCCAATTGTATTTGTTTAAGTTCTACTCACATTACTCAGGCAATAATTGCTCCACTTGTTATAACCTTCACACAGCAAGCATACTGCAGAGGCTCAAGTGTTCACAAGCCTGGTGCATAGCACCCTCCAGCACTATGAAACAGATAGAGTCTGGAGGCAATGTCAGGCCATTCCTGGCTGGCAGAGTCACAGGAGTTCAAAGTAGCAACATTGTTCAATCTACTTCAGGAATATGACCAGAGGTGGCAAATACTGTTATTATTTTATGGGTCATGGTGACCAAACTTGCAAATAACTCAAATGGAGGGGCACCATGCATGGTGTTGGGGCCTGGTTTAAATGCACAAGAGAGTCTGATATCATTGAATTCATCTCTTTTAATTTTTATATACTTTTTAGACACTTTTCATTCAATTTATAACAAAAAGTGGACTTAAATATTTTTACTACTTTAATTTTTACAAGGTTAAAATTCTTTTGCAATAGTTTGAAACAAAAAGGTACTTTTAAGGATGTGATTTTGAGAAAGCAAAATGTTAAAAGTTGCTGGGTTTGAACATTATGTCCTTTAAGAGTGAGAAGACTTTTTTTCTTAAACCACCAAGGACATGATAAGGTTAAAATACAAACAGTTATTTTGATAAAACTGATTATTCAGGAGAAAACTCTTTGTAGCCTTTTGTTTTAAGAAACACTGTTACATTAACAGAGAGATAACCAAATTTTAGTTTTGCATAAGTATACTACTTGATACTAAGTGTTTTCTTTAAAAATAGACCCATCAAGTCTTTCCTTGCTTTGACTACCTTTTCATTCTGGTTTGTCCAACATTTTCCTTTTTTCTTAATATCCAATCACTTTCTTAGGACAAAATTATGTTTTTTTTCCCTTAATAATAATAATAATAATAATCACATTCTATATACTTTATATATTTAAGTTTACCAAATGTTTTTGGAAACTGTCTCCAAGCAAACATCTTACATAATACAATTACCATCAAAATTTAATGAATTTTTCAGAGTAATTTGGTTATGCGTAAACATAACTTTTTTTTCCTTTCAAATACCTAAGAGCATGCATTACTACAATATTGATAGCTTATAGGGAATGGTTTTCAGAAATATATGCTTTCTTTAGCTTACTATTTTATCAGTATTTCAGTGAGATATGATATGAAACATTTACAAGGAGATACACCTGCAACAGTTTTCTGGAGGTAAGTTGGCACGAGAAGCTGGTTGCTATCAGGAATAAGCCATGATTGAATTGCAAGCATACAAAAGCAGTTAGCATTTTTCTATTATTTGTTTTCTCTATTTTACTTTTATATTGAGTCCTGTTCTCCTGCCAGCTTTTGACTTTAGGTAAAGGTAACTCATGATTGGGTCTAGGGAGGATATTGTTCCAGAGCTCCTGTTTGATTTGTTGAGATTTTATCACTTGCAACAACAAGTTCCACACAATCTGAACCAGACGTTTAAATTTGGACTCCTACCGTTCAAAGGCAAAAAGTAACTGGTAGTTTGGGTGGATTGGTATACAGAAAAAGGCATCTTAG
>JAQZBX010095361.1:0-11922 GCA_029593785.1 Cabassous unicinctus
ATATGGAGTATATTCTACAATCACAATAGAATCAAACTAAGACATCAATAACAGAAAGATAAAAGGAAAACCTCCAAACACTTGGAAACTAAACAATATATATCAATAATCCATGGGTCAAAGAGGAAGTCTTGAGGGAAACAAAAAAATGCATCAAACGAAATCAAGATATAATATAACATGTTAAAATTTGTGGGACACAGCTAAAACAGTGCTTAAAGGGAAATATACAATAATAAATGCATACATTAGAAAAGACAGAAGGTCTCAAATCAATAATCTAAGTTCCTACATCAACAACATAAAAAAAAGAACAGCAAAATGAACCCAAAGAAAACAGAAGGAAGGAAAAAATAAACAGGAGAGCAGAAATCAATTAAATTGAAAACGGAAAAATAGAGAAGAATCATTAAAACAAAAAGCTAGTTCTTTGCAAAGCTCAATAAACTTGACACACCTCTAGAAAGACTAAAAAGAAAAAAGAGCTAGAAGACACAAATTATCAATATCATGAATGAAACAGAAAAAAATCACTACAGAACTTGCTGAGAGCAAAAGCATAAAAGGGAAAATTTCAAATAACTCTATACACATAAGTTTGATGACTTAGATGAAATGGACCAATACCTCAAAAAATACAAACTATCACAACTCACCCAATATGAAATAGATCCTTTGACTTGCCCTATAACTATAAGGAAATTTAACTCATAATATTAAAACCTCAAAAAAGAAATCTCCAGTTTAACTTGGCAATTCTAAAAAATGTCTAAAGAAGAATTAGCAACAAATGTACACAATCTCTTCTGGGAAATAGGAAAGAAAAACTTCCAATTCATTTTATGAAGCTAGTATACCCTGATACCAAACCACAAATACAGTACAAAAACAGGAAACTACAGACCAATATTCCTCATGAATATAGACACTAAAATCCTTAACAAACTATTGAAAAAAGGGTTCGGCAAAATGTAAAAAGAATTATACACCGTAATGAAATAATATTTATTCCAGAGATAGGAGTGTTCAATATTTGAAAATTAATCACTGTAATCTTCCATATTAATAGACTAACAAAGATAAACAACATAATCATAGCAATCTATGTAGTAAAAGCATTTGACAAAATGCAACATCCTTGATAAAAATTCTCACAAAAATAGAAATAGAGAACTTCTCCAATAAAGGGCATCTACAAAAACTTACAGCTAACATTATACTTGATGGTGAAAGACTGAGTGATTTCCCCTAAAATTAGGAACAAGGCAAAGATGTCTGTATGCTCTTACCATTTTTATTCAACATGGAAATTCTAGTCAGTTCAATAAAGAAAGAAAACAATTTTGAAAAGGAAAATGAAGTGGTAGGAATTTGTTTACCCGATTTCAATACTGTAATTAATACTATATGGGACTGGTGAAGGGATAGACACAGAGATAAATAGAGAACAGAATATAGAATACAGAAATAGCCCCCACGCAAATATGCCCAACTGATTATTCACAATGGTTTGAAAATAATTCAATATTGCCTTTTCATGAAATGGCGCTGGAACAGCTGGACATTGTAGACAAAACAAACAAAAACAAAATATAAAAAAACTCAACCTAAGTCTCACAACTCATACAAAAATGAACTTAAATGTAAAATCTAAAACTGTAAAACTTTTAGAAAAATAAATATAGGAAAATATTTCTGAATCTAGAGGTTGGCAAAGAGGTCTTAGGCTTTATACCAACACATGATCCATAACAGGAAACATTGGTAAATTAGACTTCATCAGAATTAAAACCTATTGCTCTGTGAAAGACCCTGCTAAGGGGATGAAAGTTCAAGCCACTAACTTGGAGAAATTATTTGCAAATCACATTTCTGACAAAAGACTAGTGTCTACAGTATATAAAGAATTTTCAGAACTCTATAGTGAAATCAAACAAAACAATTAAAAACTGGGCAAAAGACATGAACAGATATTTCACCAAAGAGGATATATGGATGGCAAATAAGCACATGAAAGGATGTTTAACATCATTAGCTATTAGGGAAATGCAAATTTAAACCCTAATGAGACTACTACATACCTATCAGAATGGCTAAAAAACAAAATAGTGACAATACTGAATCCTGGTGCAAATTCAGAGAAAGTGGATCACTCATACATTGCTGGTGGGAATATAAAATGGTACCACCACTCTGGAAAACAGTTTGGCAGTTTCCTAAAAAGCAAACAAAACAAAAAACTGAATTTGCAGCTATCTGTACAATCCAACAAATTTACTCTTAGGCATTTACCCAAAGAAACGCAAACTTAAATTCACACAACAAAAACCTGTACACAAATGTTTCTTGCAGTTTTATTCATAATAGCTTCAAAGTGGAGATAACCCAGATATCCATCAAAAGGCGAATGGTTAAACACACTGTGGCACATCCATGCCATGGACTACTACTCAGCAATAAAAAAGAAGAAACTCTTGATACATGGAACAACCTGGATGAATTTCCAGATCATTAATCCCAAGTGACAAAAACTGAAACTTTAAAAGTTACATACAGTATGCCTCCACATGCTTAAACCTTCCTGAAATGGCATATGATAGAAATGCAGAACAGATGAATGGCTGCCAGGGGCTTAAAGAGGGTAGGGGAAGGAGGGAAATGGGGGTAGCTTTATAAGGGCAACATGAGGGATCCTATGGTGATGGAAATATTCTCTGTCTTGACTGCATTCGTGTACATTTCCTGGTTGTGATAATGTACCCCAGTTTCTCAATATGTTACCATTGGGAGAAGCAGGGTGAAGGGTACATGGGATCTCTCTCTCTATTTCCTGCAGCTGTATGTGAGTCTACAACTGTCTAAAAATAAAAAACTTAATGGAAAAAAAATGCTTATACACATAAAGTACTCAGAACAGTGCCTGGAACAAGGCCAGTGCTATTTAAGTATTTCAATTTACTATTATTGAGGGTGATAGTTTATTAATTTGTCAGTCCACGGTGTTCCAGAGAAGAGCAATTATCCTAGGTTGTAATAGTTCCATAGAGGATATCAAGCGATATAAGCTCTCCCCCTGTGGGATGAAGGTGAGGAAGCAGTTAGATGGCCCAGCCCCTGTAGAGGCACTGAGAGAAAGCCCCTCTAATGTTCCTGTACTTCCCTGACTCAGGATCAGGGAGAGCTCTGCCCTCTCTTTCAGTTCCTTATTGACCTCCATGGCACTCTGCACACCCCTACAGACTAATGTTATCCTTCCCAGAGGATCACAACTCTTTCCAGGATCTGCCGTTTATGAATTCCAGTCTTTGGGAAAGAAAGCTCCTCACTAGTACTTTCTGGAAGAATTTAAGCAAAGCCTAAGGCCTCACTGGCTTCCAGCTGCATATGGACTGTGCAGATGGTTTAGATTTGTAAGAGGAGGAGAATGAAGTCTCCTGCAAGTTGACATGCTCCCAGAATCCCCCACAATTCTCTTTTTCTCTGGAATGTCACCAGGACGCTATTTCACAGAACCTCCCTCAAATGTCCCTCTCTCTCTGGGTTGCCTTTGTGGCGCATGTTCCCAGAATCCTCCTTGGCCCTCACTCTGAAATGCCATTAGGATGTTCCCAGATTCTTCTTTTTCCCTTTGGCCCTCTCTCTGAAGGCCCCTATGCCCCAATAATACTTGTATTTGAGCAGGCGTTACTCAATGAGAGGAGGTGCCATCCCCCATAGAGTGGAACATTTGAAAATAGTGCCAGATTTTTGGTTGTCAAACTGAAAAGACATTCCCTCTGCTGCAGTGTACCTGACACATAGACAATAGGATTTTCCATCTCCCTTTCCTTGGTTTTGCTGCAAATAGTGTTTCCCTTTAGCTTTTATCTTAGTTGTAACCACACTACATTGTGATTAAAAAATCATGAAGTCTAAGTACACATGGATGGAATGCAGTGTTGACATTAAGTAAAACTTATAACCAAGGTAATCTGACACCTATTTAACATTAAGTATCTTTGTTGCCATGCTGCAGGATAATTAAGTACACATTTCATGCTCTTCGCATAAATGAAAATAATTATTCTCTGCAAAAGGCTGGACCACATATTCCCACACTTAAGGGAATGCTGTTTGGGAAGAGAATGTGGTTCCAACAAACTCTGCATTCTTGCCTGGAGGAAGGCATTTCCCTTCCCACTCCCTACCTGGGTCTGCTTCTCATTCCTTAAACTCCGCTCAGGACCAACGCCACAAGGTTGACTCAACTGTCATCTGCTCTGACATCCTATGCTTGTACTTTCCTTAAGAACCATACTAAAATTCAGAGCTTAACTTGGTTTAGCCTGGCCTATATCCAAAATTAGCAGGATTTTATTCTGGTAATGGAATGACACCCATGTGTGGGTGGCTCCAAATATAAATGTTTACCACATTCAGCCACAAGAACTTGCTCCTCTAAAGTGCTTGGAAAGGAGAGTTTAAACAGACACTAATTCACCACCATGAGACACCGAAAGGTGGTTTGTCTCTGGGGCTGGAGAGGTCTTTTGTAGCTCTGCCACTTACCACCTATGTGAAACTGGATATGTTACTTACCTCTCTGAACTTCAAGCTCCTTAACTCTAAAATGTGGCTAAGTTTGCCTTCAAGTTTGAGATGATGTTTATTCAGTTCCTCAGTACATATGAGACCCTCAGCAGTTAGTAACTATAATTATTCACCATAATTCAGAGGGAACGAGAGAGATGACAGAGAGTCAGAACTCTATGATCATCATTGACATATGCAACCTCGATGTCTGCTGGGGTACCCTTGTCCTTTGAAATTCAAATGGAATTGGCTTTACTTCCACCCCACATATGGTGGGAGACCCAGCCCTCCTTCCCGGTGCTCTAGGATTCTCTGAAGCATGGTTTGGGTCAGCTCCTATGCTTCTCCTGGTCACTTTCTTTGTTTTTTTCTTTTATGGAATTAGACCAGTCTGAGGACCACCTTGCTGTCCTGCAAGTACTGTCTACAAAAGGTGGAACCCCAGTTTTTCTCACTCCTCTAAATTCCTCTGAGACAAAGTTATGTTCTTCAGATTGTTTTTAAAGATTTAAGGCAACAGAGGAGGTTTATGTGGCATTCCCCCCAAACCCAAACTGGAATATTAGACATCTTTGCTCTCAAAAATGCTCTCTGACTGCCTGATGATTGGGAGTTTATCTCAGATTTCATTTCTCTTCTGGCTCCATCCTCCCATCCTGTTAGTCCTCTTCTCCTTTTAAACCCCTGTCCTGTTATCTCAGTCTAATCATCTTCCTCCCATTCCTGCCTCCCACCAAATTCCTGTTGCCAGAGTTTGCCTCTGCCAAAGGAGCCATCTCCTTTCATGAAAGATCTTTGATACATAATGTAGCCATTCAAGGTATTTTGCTAATCAAAGACCATTCTCACTCTAAGAGTTGAAATAGCATCATTTGTTCTCCTTCATGAGGAAGTCTGAAGTACAAATGCCTTAGGACTTTGGATCAGGGCTTTTCTGTAAGGTTCTGCAAGTTGCGTACTGCCCAAAGATGTACTCAGCTTCCCGCTTCTCCGAGCTCTGTGCCCCTTGATACTGGTTGTACCCAGAGGGGATAGTTTTTTCTAAGTCAACCATTGAGGTGGAAATTGCTTTTCCTAATTTTCTGCTGGGGATGGGGAATGGTGCTGGCAGTGCCTTTTTCTAATTCATTTGTCCAGAGGGGGTGCCATTTTCAAAGTCCCACAAAGGCTTTAAGCGGGTTAGCAGTGGTCTAGCTTGAAGTCAGGGCACTTGCAGTCAAGTTGGGGGAATCAGAGCTCTGAAGTGAAGCAGTACGTGTCAGTAATGGAGTGGGAGCAGCGGGGCTGTGTCATTGTGAGGGAAAGACATCTGCAACTCTCCCCAAGCTGTCACAGGGAGGTATCATTTGCATATTAAACAAATATTTAAAATTAGCCATGCAGCAAACAATCAGAAGCTGGCATCTCAAGCGCCACTCCTTCAAGGCAGCAGCAGGACTTGAAAGGTACCTCGAGGTGCACTCAGCAGATTGGAGTGGTGTGACTCAAGCAGGAATGTTTCTATAACAGGTGAACTTTCCAGGTAAGAAAGTGAAAGAAACATGCAGTAAAATACCAACTCCGTTAGATTCCCAATCTCAGAGGGCAAGTTTGAGCATTAAACTTACAGCACATTTAGAATAGTGCCTGCCACAGTAAATGCTCAATATTACGTTACCTGAAACTGTCATCATACCCCAGAGTGACAGCCAAAATATTGACAAACTGACCTGTCAGAATGGGTAACTCCTATAGACAATCAGCACAGCTGATATCTGACCTGGTTTTCCTCAATTGATCAAAATGCATTATTCAGATAATATCTCAATGTCTTTTGAGTATTTGTTATGAGTCAGGCCCTAGGTTAAGAGCTTCCCATATTTTATTTCATTTGCTCCTTGTGAAACCATCTTGTACTAGGGAATATCATTATCCCCAAGTTATAGGTGAAGAAGCGGGGGCAAAGAGAAGTTCAATATCCTAGTCAAAGTCACACTGAGGTCATTGGAACCCAAGCCACAGCCTTGACCACCCTGCTATACTGTTTCTCTCATTCAATTCCACTTGGTGTAAGGACACACCAATCTTCTTTGATTTAACAGGTAACACCTTTTGTCAATGCAGTCATTGTGCCTAGGTAGTACATTTAAAAAAAAAACAGTTTATGCTTTTCTGTATTTTCCATTTGTTCACAGTTGTGATAGTAATTTTATAACTAGGGAAAAAGTGGCTAGTAAAATAAAATGCTAGTAAAATTTCAAGAAGAAAATAAATGGAAGCCTCCCACCCACCCAACAGGACTATTGATTTGTGTCATTAATTAAAATGCTTCCTTAGACACATGAACTGCACATCCGTTAGCTGGTTTTGTCTTCACAGTGAGTTGGGGGTAGGGACTGGTGCTTGTATCCATATTTGACTGAGATTTAACATCCCGGAGGGAAGTGGATGTAGGGAGTGGACTAGCAGGCAGCCTCGATGCTTGAGCCCCCAAACCTCCAGGGCCCAAGCCATTCATTCTGGCCGTGTTCAGGGTTATCGTCAGATGCAGGCAGAGCAGCTGGCAACCCACGATTGTGATGTGAAGCTGCTGCTTATTCTTTCTCCAACTAGAGCAATGTTATTTTTAAATTTGGTGAACATAAGAATGACGTGGGGTGCTTGCTGAAAAATGTAAAGATTCATAGCAAGAAAATACTGACTTCTTAGAGCTGGGGTGGACCCCAGGGGTCTATATTCTCAGAAGATGAGAGTGCTCCTTCATCTTTGCTTTGGGTGGCCAGTTGAGGGAAGAGGGGATAATAGAGAGGAGCAGACTGGGCATGTTCTCTGAGCCAGGTCTGAATTAAGCATTTTAGAAGCGCTTTTCTCATTTAATCCTCACAACAGTCATGGTTTGCACCATTTTATATGAGTAAACCAAGGCTCAGAGAGTTTAAGCACGTTGCAGAGCTGGAGTTTTGACCCAGAGCCACCAGCCTCCATGGCCCGCCCTTTTGGCTAGTGTGTTAACAGTCATTTCAAACTCCAGATCTACTGGCTGGTCGCATCATGGTCATCTGAGGCTTTTGTTAAAATAAGGATTTCCAGACCCACCCTAGAATCACTGAATCTCAATCTCCACATAGAGCCCCAAATCTGTGTTTTTAACAATTGTCCTGGTTAGTTTCTGACGTGCGGATGGGCTTACCCCTATATTTATAGCTCAGCAGGTGGAAACCTGTATGACCTTCTAAGATGGTTAGACACCAAAATACTTCCATTCTGGTGGGTCAATACCTGCAGTCCCAAGTCCTTTCTGCCCCCTCTCATCCCAGCCACCTATCCAGAGCATCCCCACACTCCAGCAAATAGAGGGTGGCTGCCCAGCTCAACAGGCCCTTCACCGGTGCCCATGCCATGTCTTAGCAGTTGGGAAATCTTTTAAATACCACCCTGAATATGAGGACATCTCCTTCATTAGATTATGCACCTTAAAAGACAGAGGTGCTTTACCTATCTCTATATTGTCCACAGGACCCCAGACACAGTTAAATGCTCATTGCTTTTAATTTTTTAAAATCATGACCATATGATTTTTGTTCTCATCTGTGCTGAGAGAGAGAGGGGGGCTCTTTAGAAGGGCATAAAGTGGGGGTGAGTTCCCCAAGCTGATTCCTGGAGGATGCCCATCAGAGAAGACCTGAAAAGTCCGGGGTAGGATAAAAGCTCTGAGCTTTGAGGGACATAGGAAGATAAGAAAGCAGTGATGTTGCTGAAAGAGAAAATGGGGTGCTAAGCAGACAGCAGGTCCTCAAAGAGACATTTGCTCAATGTTAGGTGAGTGAACGTAAGAGAATTGCAATTTGGCTCATTTTTCACATACTTTAAAGAGAAGAAAGAGACCCTCAGGGAGAAGCATGTCAGTTTCAATTCCATTGTAACCGAGACATGGAAAAGACATTAAATTCTCAAGAAGGAACCCATTAGGCCAAATAAACGTCACAGTAGCCAAACACTATTGGCTCCCCTGACTTCCAGAGATAACTTTAGATGGTTATTGCCTTAGCTGAGAAATCATGGCCAGGTATTTTCAATGGAAATGAGTTTTGCAACCGCTAACATGTTTGAGAAAAAGGAATATTTTGACACTCCATTCCAATAATAGATAATGTAGAATAATCTCCTGGGTAAATCAGCAATGTGGAACAATTTGCTTCATCACAGAAAGGCTGGTCCTCCCACCCACCCCCCTGTACTTTCCATTCTGGAATGTCTATCTATCATCTCCCTGCTGCTCTCAGTGCTTCAAAAAAGTAATAAGAAATTTAGGATAATATGCTGTAAATGTGCATGTCGTGGAGAGCGCATCCCTGCGTCACCAGCATGCCTAGCAGCTTCCTGGCTCCTCGGCAGGTCACGGACCAGGGTCGCAGAGGAATCTAAGACATCTAACTAATTAACCTCTGATTATGGCAAAACGAGGTTGATAATAGAGGAGAGGCTGTGTTTGGGAGGTGTAGAGAAA
This sequence comes from Cabassous unicinctus, assembly GCA_029593785.1. Lineage (NCBI taxonomy): Eukaryota > Metazoa > Chordata > Mammalia > Cingulata > Chlamyphoridae > Cabassous > Cabassous unicinctus. The sequence goes on from JAQZBX010095361.1 coordinate 9,059, forward strand.
AAGTAAAAAGTAAAACTGTAACCCAGCTAGCTCAAAGCATGAGAGAGAAATGAGGACAGAACACAAGCAGATGACCAGGCCACTCCCTGCTGCCCAGCTACCCAGATTTCCGAGTTGAGGTTGACTTTGGAAATAAATTCCCCATCCCAGCCATTCAGTACAAACTCCTAACCAGCTGAGAGCTTCTTGGCAGGACAGTGAAGGTCACGTCACTTCTCTCTTTGCCTTAGGGGTAATTCCCAAGCTTGCTTTAGAAGCAGGGCAGCCGCTGGTCTCCAAGGAAAAGCATTACCGGTAGAGAAAGCGAGTTGGCACCAAGCTTTCTGCTTCCTCTGTTTCCATTCCCACTGCTCAGTGGAAAAACAAAGAAGCATAAACCTTTTGGGTAAAGAAGCTTTCCCATTCCTTGTTAGAAGAACGAGCTCAGTGTTTTCATGTGCTTTCTGCAGCAGCGGGGTGTTGATGGAGAAGGAAGCCACAGGGTTTTCTGAGTTTTAGAAAAAACTTTCAGAGATTCCTCAAAAACCAGTAGTCCAGATAAACCAACAGGTTGGGGAAGATATTAAATAAGGATTTAAAAAACAAAACAAACAAACAAAAAAAACACCTAGCAAACAAATTTGTTCCATTGTTTAATGTCCAGTTCCCCCAAAGAGCATGGTTTTCTATCTTGGAATCAAAAGAATTTGGGGTTTGGAAGATCTGAATCCAAATCTCAGGTCCATTCCTCCTAGCTGAGTGATATGGGGCAAATCCCTTAACTTATCTGATGGATTCTCATTTGTCTCATCTGTGAAATGGGGAGGTTGACAAGAATCTGGTGTTCAGACCAAGGATGCTCTAGAGTCCTCAGATTCTGGGAATACCAGGGGATTGCTGGGTCCCATACAGAGGAAGGGAGACGTTCTTCTCCCCAGTTTTAACCCACATCTTATCACCTGCCTCTGAAATAACTCTGCAAATACCCAGATTCCACAAAGTCTCTAGGGATAAAGCAGGTGTAAGCTTCCAGCCATACCAGAAGGAGGCACACTCCAGATCAAGGAGCTGGGACAGGAGAGACATTACTCAGTCTCCTTCATGGTCCACAATCATCCTCTCTCTCACTCCTACTCCCCCTCCCCACCCTCAGCTCTTTCTAGAAGTAAAACAAAAGCCTCCATGCACAGCAACCAATGAACATAAATTCCCGACTAGGAAAGAAAGGAAAATGATTCTGTGAGCACAGTCGGCCAAGATGTCCTGACACTCTGTCTTCATCCCCAACATAATTATTTATTATTAATGTTATGATTGAGAAGACTAGCCTTCACCTTGCTTTTGGCTGAAACTGTTGCAGGACTTTCAGAACAAAGAACAATATGTTCTGCTCTTCAGAAATACTTTCAAAACTGAATGAACTTGAATGGATTTTGCATTTTCAGAATGAATTTTATAGGAGGAATCACCAGACCAATACAGCACCATGCTGATTAAACTCAAGAGTAGAAAATAGGGGTTTTCAAGCCTGGCTACCCATTAGAAACACCTGGGGAGCTTAAGAAACTACCCAGGCACCCCTTCCCCAGAGACTCTGATTTAATTGTTCTGGGAAAGGGATGTAGGGGTCTGTATTACTACAGCTCCAAGGTGATTCTAATGTGCAGCCAGGGCTGAGAATTCCTGATCTAAAATTGTTTCTTTAGTGATTTGAAGGTATAGTGCAAAAGAAAGACCAGACGTTGACTTTATTTATCAGTAAATAGCTTACCCTTTGGACTCTGATAAAGGGTGAAGGCTAGCTAAAGTACCCTATCCTCCGAGGAACAGGGGTGTGCTTGCAGATTCAGAGAACCAAATAAAAGTAGTAAAGGAGATCCTCAAGCTCCAAAGTTTGCAAATGCAGATTTGCTGGGCTAATGGTATCTAACGGTGCCCGCCTTTGGTCCTGGCTTCACTTTCTGGTGCAAAGAGAAAGCAGGAGAAGCTTGTTCAAGGAGGAAAACGTGAAATTGACAAGGAAACAGTATCACTTAGAATCACTGCATGTTTCTGTAAAAATGGACCTAACAGGATGACTGCAGAACTCTGTGATGAAAGTGAGAGCCACTGAGTGTGCACTTTGGATAGAATGTACAAGGCATGGGGCTGCATAACACAGTGAACCATGTGGTAGAAGATGGGCTGTGGTTAACAGGACAAATATGAGAGTGTTCTCTCATGAACTATAACAAATGTCCAATACATGGTGTTAATAATAGGAGGGTTATGGAAAAAATATACCAAATGTAAGCTAGGGACCACAGTTAGTGGTAATAGTCTGATGACGCTCTTTCATAATGTGTAACAAATGTTCCACAAAAATGTAAGGTGTGGGGAGGGGAGATGTAAGAGAATTCTGCACATTATGCATGATTGTTTTGTAAGCTTACAACTTCTCTAATTAAAAAAAAAGAAAAAGAAAAAGTGAAAACAAAGGGACCTAACACAGTAGAAACCTTTGGAACACAAACTTAGTTTATCAGTCAGGCTGGCTATGTTACGTCCATAGAAAGATGACTTCAGAAATTCTCAGAGATGGAAGAAAATTTAGCATCTATTTCTGACCACTAAACACTGTGCCTCTACTAGTTGTTTTAGACTGCCAGGGCTGATGTAACAAAGTACCGCAGACTACTTGGCTTGAAAAACAGAAGTGTACTGTCTCACTGTTCTGGAAGCTAGAAGTCTGAAATCGAGGTGTCAGCAGCGCCCTGCTTCCTTTTAAAAGGGAGGGTCTGTTCTGTGCCTCTCCTTGGCTTCTGGTGGCCAGTAATTCCCATGTCCTTGGCTTGTGACCGCGTAACTCAACCTCTGCCTGTGGGACATGTCCATAGCACTCTCTC
>JAQZBX010095362.1:0-11922 GCA_029593785.1 Cabassous unicinctus
CTTCTTTACCACTTCTACAAAAATATTACAATATTGCTGCCACATATACTCTATAAGTTACATTGTTTGTATCCCAAGTATCACAGTATTCTTAACTCCTTGTAATAGAGGAATATTCCTCTATTTATATTATTAACCATAATCTTCATTTAACATCAAAATCACAAAGTTTTACAGTCCTTAAATTTCCTCTGGCTGCCTTTCAATTATAATTAACTTCCCTGGACTACTCCTTTCTGCCACAATCACATTTATAAATAAGCACTCTTATGATCATTATAAGATGCTACCATCAACTCTATCCATTTCCACGTTTACAACTGACTTTATTAAATGTTCTACATACATTCAATATGTTATAAATTTTTAAGATTTACCTGTTTATGTTATCACAACAAGGCCAGGGAGCCACTAATGGGGTAAAGGCCCAATCAACAGCCCTTGGGAATGATCCAAGAGAGACAAGCTTTGTCTTCATTCACTTTCCCGGGTGGCCAGGAGATGGTGATCTTTGACAAAACTTTCCAGAGAGATGAATGCGTCAGTTTCCACTGACTGGATCTTAGGAGTCAGTGATTCAAAACTAGGCTATGCTGCTTAAACTTGCTGAAGAGACACTTCAGTCAACCCTCCACCACACCTCCCTCTTCCCAAGGAGGAATATGTCCTTTCCCTAATCTATTGGTGACTTAACTGCAGGTGTTACCAAGGATCTTCTCCTCAAGGGTTGGGGAACAGTGGCATTTCTGGCCACAGGGGCTAGAAATGCATGGTTTTCCTTTTGGCCTTTCTGTCCCCAGTCCCTCTTGGAAGATGCATGCAGCATTCTCCTAGTCTGCAGTCCCCAAAGCAGGTCCCTTGGACATCTTCTTTGTTTTCTCCCCTATTTTGTAAGAAAGCTGTGCTCTGCCTGAACTACACCAATGCCATCTTCCCAGAACTCCTCCTGTGCCATTGCCATTGTTTTACCATGTGGCAGGTTTCCAGGATTGCTAGAAGTCAAACTTCGGTGAGACAGCATCTCTGATGATGCCTTGATTTTCACAACATCAGAAATATAAGCTTTTATCATAATAAATTTCCATTATAAAAGTCAATCCATTTCCGATATTTTGCTCCCAGCAGCTTTTAGCAAACTAAAACACTGTGACATTGGAAATAGGGGTTATGAGGCAATAAATTAGAAAAGCCATAAATTCCTAGATGAGACAATCCTTTCACACCATAGTGCATCCTAAAGTACACATGTAAATTCCTAAGCATGATAGCTATCTGTACTAGAAACACTTCTAAGTTCACTGCCAGACAATTGCATAGCTACCCAGAAGACTAAAAATGAAACAAGCTGAGGGAAATGGAATCTGTGGGGGAAATACAAAGGTGGCCAACTTCCAGTATTTAGGGGGATGTAGCCCATTTTTTAAAACAGTTCAGACCACGGTTTGAGTCCAAGATACCCCATAAATGCCAGGCAGAGTGTTATTTGTCTTAAGGGGGAACCTGGAGAGTAAATGGACATTGCAAGGAAAAAAATGGATTGTTGCACCTTTATGCCCATTGCTGTGGGCAGTTAGATATGCTACCAAAGCCCAATTAAAAGCAAAAGCTGAAATGAAGAGATTAGAACAGGCTTCTAGAAAAGGATATTAGAATAGCATCATCCAAAAACACCTATGTATAAACAAAAATGGTGCAACCCATAGAAGAGAGTTAAAGGTAATGGCATGTAAAGGTATGAAAATGCATAGACTAAGGATGACATGGCAGCAGATATGAGTGGTTTTCCAGAGGGAAGGCCAGGATCTGAAGGTTTGTGATCCATAAGGAGTATACAAGAGGGATTATGAAAAGAGAAAATTGAAATTGAAGATAAGTCTAAACAAACAGACTACTAATAACTACAAAAAAGAAAGCAATCAGGGATTCCAATAACAATTAGGAAAAGAAACCTGCTCAAAAGCAAATAGTAATGAGGGAGTTAACCTCTGCAGAAGTAGTATAAGTGACAGAAAGCATTCAGCAAAACAGCAAAGAGAGTATAACTACCTGGTTGCTATGATTATGGGACATAGGGGGAGATGGTGTTATGCTGTCAGGAGTGGAAATGGCAAAAACGGCCAGCTCTTTTTTCATCACCATCTTTAACAGGCATGGCAAATGTCAGACAGCATTCCAAGTTTATTAGTATGGTGCATTTTAGCTGCAAGATTGGCCTGGCCTAATGAAGGAAATATGCCATCCACAATAGGCACATGGTCATCTATGGAAGAATTACAGTCTATAGTCAGAGAATTAGGAATGAAGCATGCAGCATATGCTGAACACATTTGTGGACCTGATGATGAATGGTTTATGGCTGGTATGAAGAATAAAATCCTCCAAACTGCACCTCCAACTTGGGATGGGACAATAGTAGATGTTCTCAGCCTACTACCCACCTAGGCAATTCCCTGTGTGGCAAAGGCAATAGCAGACATGGGTGAGAGAGAAAGAATATGGTTGAAAGGGGTAAGGAAGATAAACAAAGAGACCTCAAAAGAGAAGGGGGTCTGTTCATGTAACCCATAAACATTATGGGCTAATTTAATTGCTGTAGGCACCCTAACAGAAAATATAGATAAGCAACCTGATGCTATAATAGTAGAACTCTGGCAAAAGCTGTCTAAGGAGAAAAAATATCAGCCTTGGTCTATTTCTAAATCTGTGCCACTAGTTATCCTCTCACAACAATTCTCAAGAAAAGTAAGTCTAATATAAAGAGGTGAATAAACTACACTTGAGGACTAGGGCTGGGGACACAGTTGCCTGCAAATACAGGTGACAGCAGGTAATAAGAGGTTTCATGTACAGCTAGTTATCCACTGGTTTCCAACAAACCTTTTGTACATTTTAGCCATTATTGATATTGGAGCAAACTGCACACTCATCCATGGGAATCCCCAGAAATTTAATGGTGTCTTAAAGGTGATAAATGTGTATGGGGGGAAAGCCAATAAGTAGTGCAAACTACCCTAACATTACAAATCAGGCACCCTATCCCCTGAAATTATATTGTATGTATTTCTTCCATTCCTGAATATGTATTAGAGGTGGGGGTGTTAAAAGACCTATACCTTACCACATAAATTTTTCCTTTGCAGCTGTACTGTGAAATTATTTATACAGAATACTGCACCCAGGAGGGTCACCCATACCAAACACTATCACTCCTGGAGGGACATGCTGAAATCAGTGAAACATTATAAGTACTGTCCAGTGTGGGGATTCTATAATCAGCACAGAGCCCATTTAATAGTCCTGCATGGCTGGTGAAAAACCTGGGGGTAGTTGGAGAAAGAGAGCTGAGTATCTAGAATTGAATAGAGTGGTTCCTTCTATTCATACAGCGGTGCCTAATATTGTGTTGGCAAAGCTTCTCAGTAACTTATCAGGCCAGTTAGGAGAGATCCAGTATGTATTAAACTTAGCTTATTTTTTTCTCAGTATCCCACTATCTGAAGATAGCCATGATCAGTTTGCATTTATATAGAAGGGTGGCAGCGGACATCCAAGTTTTGCCACTAGGTTATTGTCATCCTACCATATGTCAAAGAATGTTGGCAGCTTATCTAGCAAGATGGGAAAAGGCAACCACTCTTACTGTGTTTCACTACATTGATGATATTATGCTTATTTTTGATAGTATAAACTCTAGAAATAGTGGCAATGCCATTACAGTGCCTTTAAATGAGCCTTGGATGGGCCATCGATGATGCCAAGATCCAGGGGCCCAGACAGTCTTAAAATTCCTAGGAATGGTTTGGTTGGGCAAAACAAAAATAATAGCTATAAAACAGATCCAATCTCTAGGTACTTTAATATCAGAATAAGGTGTGAATTGGATTTTACCTGTACCCTAAAGGGTATGGGTGGGGCCTATGGCAAAAACAAAACAGGAATGATGTACTGCTCAGGTTCTGGACCCAACTATGTAAAGAACGGAACAATGATATAGGCCTATTGAAAAGCAGCTATATTAACAGGATGTCTTGAATTATTAAAACTGATCCTATAACAATGATTTGCCAATAACTGTGTGAATGTCACTGACAAAAAGTAGATGTTTCAAAGTCACTTGTACACAGCCTAAAATAACTTGTTTACAGTTGCATGTTTATTTGCAACAGTGGAGTTCTCTCCCTACTGGCCTACTACCTGAAAATTTACATAAATTATCAGGGCTAGTTAACTATGTAGTGAATCTGAACTCCCCCATACCATCCATGCCAGCAATAGAGAAAATAGCATCAATAATAGATGATGCAGGTGACCCATTGGAATATGCCCAGTATTTTAGTTTCCTAGGCTGCTCAAAGCAATAGTGTGAAAAGGTTCAACTTAAGCAACAAGAATTTATTCACTTACAAACTTCAAATTTTGAGACTGAAAAAAATGTTGAAATCAAGGCATTATCAAGGCCATGTTATCTTACCAAAGACCAGCTGCCGATGATCCTTGGCTTCTCTGCTGCATGAGAAGACACATGGCAGTGTATGCTGGTCTTTTCTTTCTCTTTGGGGTTTAGTTGATTTCAGCTACTTCCTTCCTTGGCTATTTCTTTCTCTTTCACTCTCTGTCTACATTCCATTTATAAAGAACTCCAGTAACAGGATTATTACCCATACAGAACTAGGTGCATCACATTTTAATTGATATAGTCTCATCAAAAGGTCATACTTACAATTGGTTTACACCAACAGGAATAGATTAAATTTAATAACATGTTTTTCTGGGGTACCTGCAGCTTCAAAACACCACACCTGTTATACTGATTGTTCCTGAAAAGGACAGCCCCCAAGATGGCAAGCAATAGCATTACACATAACTATGGACAAAATAAAGGTGGATGAAAGAGAACATCAGGGCAGTCAGTGCACTAAGCTACAAGCCACCTGGAGAGTTAAGGTCCAAGAAAAATACAATTGTAAAATAAATTTCATATACCTTAAGTGTGTGTGTGCACTTTAGTGAACATGTGTGTACAAAAAATATTACAGCATAATGGGACATAAATTTATCAGATAAATTTTGTATCAGCTGAGGTAATAATAAGATGAAAAAATGATTCCATTCTTTAGGAATGAGGTGCTAGGTAAAAGAAATAATTATAAAATGCAGGAAGGAAGGAAAAATTGTGTAAATTAATTTTGCTTTTTTATCCTATTCATGCTTGTTTTTGAAGGGATTTTCTCTTGGCTGCAGCTGTGGCTGCCAAATGTGGGTTCAGATTTTGTAGAAGAGGTTAGTATTATAATTACCAATATCATCTGAATGTCAACTTTGTTAATGTTTGACATTCTAAAGAAAACCAAAATGAAAAAAACAGGACAAATAAGGACATATTCCCCCCAAGTTACATTTAGAATGCTCACTAATATTTGAAAATGAATATTCATATATTACCAATGAATCTGAATACCACAACTATGGGTAATAATTATGCAATTAAAGAACTGTGAAGAGCAGAGATGTCAGAAATTACTCTGGAGTAGACATTCAGCCCTTTGGCCTTACAAATGCTTTAGTCTAAGCTGATAACTGATTTTTACTGAATACTAAGGGTAAAGTCAAACTTCAAAAAATCCCTATTAAAAACCTTGTATAAGGTACTCAAATAAAAAAACAATAGTCTACACATGGAAAAGGTGCCCCTTATACAAACAATGAAAACTTCAAAGGGAAACACAAGTCTTTGCATGTAAAGATGAAGCTGTGCCATGCTCTGAATGTCAGGTAGGGGAGTAGAGTGGTATCAGAAAGATGCTGTGTATGAATGCAGAGAGTTGGCATGAACTCATGGAAGGACAGAAAGGAAGGAGACCTGGATCACAGTTGTTGCATAGGTAGCACACTGGAGACAGAGATACCTCAAAATGTGGATCATGTAATGTTTTCAGAGAATATTTTACTATGCCAGCAATATCGGAGTCACTAGTATGAGCCATATTCACTAGCTCAATATTAGGATTCAGCTCCAAAGCTTCTTGCCAAGAAACTATTGGATGCTAAAATATATCACTGGGGAATTGAAAAATAGCAGTGCTTATTAGTGTGGAAGTGGCTTTTGGCACCAAACATAATGAATAATTAAAGCATTACATCAGCCTTGGAAATGAAGAGAACATGTGAGAAGGAGACATTGCCCATAGTTTGCTGTACACCTAAGGAAATTGACTGTTTCCTTCCCTGCCTTGTGGGCCAGATGCAGATTCTAGAGTTCCAGGGAATCTGTAAGTAGGGATGATCTAAGAAATACACCATTCTCATTACCTCAATATAGCTCATGACTGCAAGAGATCTCACCTAGAGAAACACTTCACATATACATATAAACTTCTAAACACCAATTAAATCATATTGGGTGTTTAAAGAATGAACTAGAATGAAGATGACTCTATCTCTGATTTTGCAGTCTTTCTGAGTACTACAATTTAAGGGATATCATGTAGGATGAAGCACCTGAACTCAGAGTCTGACATGAGAAGGTATCAAATTCTGCCGATATATTTATTTCTTCAGATGTGTAAAAAAAAATCAGTAAGTGAATAAAGATAATGCTTCCCATTTTCATTTTACAAACCAGAATTTTTTTTTTCAACTTGGCCAGTGTTTGGAGCCCAGGCTATATTCTAAGAATCAAAAAACTTATTATATCATGAAATACTCATGTTTCTTCATTATCATGCCTCTCCTAACCTTTGCAAGTCCTTCTTAAATATTTGCCTCAAAAAGTTCTGGAATGAAGAAGGGTATGAATATAGGTATGTAAGGTTAGATGTAAATATTTTTAATAAACTTTATTATTATTAATAAAATCATAATCATGACTTCAAACCTAACATGCTAGATCAAATGTTTTAATGGTATTTACTAAGTAAGAGGAAGTCTTTTTGCCATGATAGAAACTATTTCTTTCCTTTACAGGAGACCTGTTTATTTTAGTACTCTAGGTATAGTATTCCAAATCACAGATCAAGTATTTGGAATTGACATTTAATAACTGACATTATGGGAAGCGAAAGTGGCTCAAGCAGTCGGGCACCTGCCTACCACATGGGATGTCCCGGGTTCATTTCCGGTGCCTCCTAAAGAAGACGAGCAAGACAGCAAGTTGACATGATGGACTGGCATGGTGAGCTGATACAACAAAGTAACACAATGAGGGAACTCAATAAGAAAACACCATGAGAGACACAACAAGTAAGGAGCAGAGCTGGCTCAAGCGATTACTCCTCCCTCTGTCATGAGAGGTCCCAGGTTTGGTACCTGGTGTCCCCTAAAAAGAAGATGAGCAGACACATAGAGCATACAACAAACAGACACAGAAAGCAGACAGTGAGCGCAAATAATAAGGATGGAGAAAAATAAATAAATAAAATAAATCTTTAGTATAATCACAATATTGTGCATTTATCATCTCAAAAATTTTAAACAAATTCATTATTCCAAAAAGAAAGACTCCACACGCTTTAGCATTCCTTCTTCAGACCTATATAACCATTATTCTTCTTTTCTCTTTATAAATTGATTTATATTTGCATTTATATAAATGGAATCATATAATATGTAGTACTCTGTGTCTGGTCTCCTTCACTTAGTATAATTTTTTGTGTGTTTTGTTTTTGTCTGATATTAATATTTTGAACTGTTAACTTACATTTGTTCAGCTTCAAGGAGAAATGGTCTTATATATATGAAATTCTATCCATATTCATATTTCACATAATATATTGTATATTTCACATAATATATTTAGCTAAATACAGGGAAATCATACAGTATTTGTCTTTTGTGTATGGCTTGTTTCACTCAAAATAATGTCCCCCAGGTTCATCCATGTTGTCATATGTTTCACAACTTCATTTCTTCTTACCACTGCATAATATTCCATCGTGTGTATATTTCATAATTTGTTTATCCATTTATCAGTTGATGGACACCTGGGTTGTTTCCAACTTTTGACTATTGTGAATAACACTGCTATGAATGTCAGTATGCAGATATCCGTGTCACTGCTCACAGTTCTTCTAGGTATATACCTAGCAATGGTATTTCTGGGTCCCATGGCAAGCCTATATTCAATTTTTTTAGGAACTGCCAAACAGTCCTCCACAGTGGCTGTACCATTCTACATTGCTACCAACAGTGACTAAGTGTTCCTATCTCTCCACATCTTCAACATTTACAGTTTTCTGATATTTTAATAGTGGACAGTCTAATAGGTGAGACATGATATCTCATTGTAGGTTTTTTTTTTTAATAATAACCTCTCCCTGGCTCAGTCCAATCAAAACATCCTTTTAAAAAAATTAATTTATTTATTTATTCCCCACTGCTTGTCGCTTGTGCTTGCTGTCTGCTTTCCATGTCCATTCACCGTGCGTTTCCTCTGTGTCTGCTTGTCTCCTTTTGATGCATCATCTTGCAGCACCAGCTCTCCATGGGCACAGGCCATCAGCTTTCCATGGGCACGGGCCAGCCTACCCCCACCAGGAGGCCCCAGGAACCAAACCCAGGGCCTCCCACAGGGTAGATGCAAGCCCAACCACTTGAACCACATCTGCTTCCCTCATTGTAGTTTTGGATTCCATTTCCCTAATTGCTAGTGATGTTGAGCATTTTTTCCTGTGTTTCTTTGCCATCTGTATTTTGTTTTTGGACAGTTGACTTTTCAAGTCTTTTGCCTATTTTTAATCAGATACATTGTCTTTTTATTGTTGAGCTGTGTGCTCTCCTTATATATCATGGGTATTAAACCCTTATCAGTTATGTGATTGCCAACATTTTCTCACATTGAATCAGCTGCCTTTTCAGCCCTAAAAGCCACTGATTATACATTTTGGGTAAAATAGCCAGAAATAGCAGCTATGTACAGTGGGGGAGAGATAGGGAGGTAATTTTTCTTGTTTGTTTGTTTGCCTGTTTTTATTTATTATTATTATTTAAATAATGAAAATGCTCTAATAATGATTGAAGTGATAAATGCACAACTATGTGATTATAGCATATATTGATTATACACTTACATGCATTATATATTTATTAATATGTATCAATAAAATTAATTTGTTATAAAAAAGGTATATGAAATATATAATGCAGAATTAAATATGAAAGAAGGTAAAACAGGTGGGTTATGGCTGAATTCTGGCATTCATATTTTATTATACAAACTGGTTTCCTCTTTTTATCTCTTGGCTCTGCTTCCTTTGTGTTTCAATTAGGTGTCCTCAACTTGCCATGGTATAAGCAGGAATTCTGAGTATGTCTTCTCAGAAACTTTTATTAGGAAAAGGAGAGTGACTTCCCTCAATAGTCCAAACAGAATTGCTGAGTTTGCATCTGATTTGCTGGTACATCCCTGGCTCAATCAATGCAACTTGGGGGAGGAGATATTTTTCTAATTGTCTAGGCAGGAATCACATTGCCACACTTTGAAGACAACAATACCCAAATCATATGTACTGAAAATGGAGAAGATATGTTTCCCTAGAGGAAAATAATGGTTAAGTTACCTGAAGAAGGAAAATGCAGAAAACCCATTCTTTCGTGACATTTTGCTTTTTTGTATATCACCAGTCTTTCACGATTTTGCTCATGATTCTTTGAAAATGCTTCTTGAGCTCCTTCAGGGATACTTCTTTCGCTCTTCCAGTTTTTAATTGTTGTATATATCTACTTTTTTTGTTGTTGGCTTACTTCCCCTGTCTCTCTAACTGTTTTCCTTGTGTGATCTCATCCAATCTCATGATCCAGCCTATCCTTTACAAATACTGATTCCCAGATCTAATTCTGCAGCCCTGATTGAATTTTATACTTTAAAATCCAGCTGTCACTCTGAGGAAGAAAGGCATCACCATATCCCAAAATCTTCAAGGTTGAGGAATGAGCAAACATAAGGGGGGAATGCAACCACGGACAAAGTAAACTGATTAATATTGTAGTAATGGAAGAACATGTAACATTGATAGAAAGAGAGTAGTTACCAGAGGTCCTGAGAGGAGGGGGAGAGAATAATAGGTGGAACATGGGGTATTTTTAGGGCATTGGAATTAAGTGAAAACCACAATGTAAACTATAGACCTTGGTTAGTAGCAATGCTTCAATATTTATTCATCAATTGCAACAAATGTACCACACTATTGTAAGATGTTACTAATAGGGGAAGATGTGAAAAAGGAGGGGAAGGATAGATGGGAATCCCTTATAGTTTGTAAATTTTCTGTAATCTAAAACCTTTTTAAAAATAAAGGTATATACATATAAATATTTCAAATCTCTACTAAACATTTTCACTTGCATTTTTTCTGAATAGCCTATACTAACTTTCCTGTGATAAATCTTCTAGGGAAGTGTCCACTCATGAGGTTGTTGGAAGATTTTGGTCTCCTGGGGCTGTTAAATCGAGGGTTTCATTTCACAGTGGGCTGTTTTCCTCAATTCTTGCTATGTGATCCTCTCCAAAGTGGCAGCTCCTCATCAAAGCATGCAATCCAAGGAAGCATAAGGAAGTATGCTATAAAGACTGAAGTCCATATCTTCTCTGACAATCATGAACATGTCATCCAATCACCATTGCAGCATTTTCTTTACTAGAAGGATGTTCATAGCCTATGCCACTATTAGGTTATAGGGTATTACTTAAAGTTGTGAATACCAGGATGCAGGTATCATTAGATGCCATCTTCAGGTCTTCCTGCCACAGGCTTCCCTCCATTGTCAAAATCCATCACCTTGTGATTCAGGATTCTGAACATTTCATCACAATACAATATCAAACAAAAGTCAAGAATTTCATCAAATGAAACCAATCATGCCCAGTTTTGGATAAAGCTTCTCTGTTAAACTTGTAGATACAAATTGTCCCCCTCTGTGGATCTTTGATCTTAAAGAGACAAATTTGTCCAGGCAAATGTGTAGATTTCAGACCAAATGGGGTCATTCTGGAAACAGGTTCCAGGGCCTCAAAACACAGATTCTGGGGACTTGAACCTCCAAACACACTCCCCAATCCACTTCTACCTTGGTGATACACTCACCTAGTCAGATTTCTGGATCTGGAACTGGAACTATTCCTCTCTTTGAAACTTTAAAATGCAATGGTGCCAGGGCTGCCAGTAAGATAGGAAAAACCCAATTACTGGGCCCTTAGAACAACAGGAGATAGTGGATGCAAAAGCCATGATTATTGTGCTTAACTTTCTTGCAGGGGCACCAGAACCTCTGGCAGTCAGACTTGTTGCTTTGTGCTTAAGCCATCCTCTCTCTTACACAGCAGGACCAAACAGGGTGGCTTCCTTTTTTCCTGTGTCTGTCCATGTAAGTCCATTTATATCAGACCCAACAAGGGAGTGGGGCTTAACCTGAGTCAAAAATCACTGATATAGTCCCATCAAATCCCTACATAATCTTATCAAATAATATAATCAAAACTCCCTCAACTGAATTTAATGCAATCATAGGGTGTTACACCCAAAGTAATAAATTAGTTTGCAAACATAATCTTTCATTTTTGGGGATTCATAAAATAATCTCAAACTGCCACAGTCTCTCTCAAAAGCCAATGTGAATAAGAAAATATAAAACTTTACCTGTAAAGACTAGTGGAGAAAACAAAAATGTCTTCCTGATTCAAGTACAGAAGATCGAATAGAGCCTTTAATAATTCCTCCTGTGTGTTCACCTTTACTGGATATAGAAAAGCCTGAGATAGAAATAATTTCCCCTCTCATACCTGTGAAGCTACTCAATTCAGCCAGGGCTGATTTTTAAAATAAGCAGCTAAGCAGGCAAAATTTCTACTCTTCCAGAAAAAGTTTCCAGAAATAAACAAACAGGAAAAAAAAAAAGAATTTTTATATTTGCATACTCTATTCCCTATAT
>JAQZBX010095363.1:0-11922 GCA_029593785.1 Cabassous unicinctus
TCAAATTCTTCTTTGCGTTCGCTCAATGTCTTCTTGATGTCATTTATCTCTTTAACTATATTGTCTTTCATCTCATTAATTTGGTTTTGGAAATTTGTGCTCATCTCACTGATTAGTTCTCTTAAATTCTGTATCTCTTCTGGGACTTTGATGTTTTCCTTTTCTTGAGCCATGTCTTCTATTTTCTTAGTATGGCTCGTAATTTTTTGTTGATGTTTAGGCATCTGGTAGGTTGTATTTTACTTAGATGCTCTATCTCTTTCTCTTTTATAGGGTTCTAGTGGCAGGAGGCTATGAATTAGCACAGCTCTTTGATTTGTGGCTCACCCTTGATTGTTAGAATTGTCCTGCTGGTTGCTCAAAACTGGGCACTGGACCCAGTAATTGGTTGTAGAGTAGTTTCCTAGGGCTTTGGGCAGGGAGGCTATAGAGGCCAGGAAAGCTTCTCCTATTTAATTTTCTTATGTGCACTTCCTTGGTCTGCCAGGAGGTGGCGCTCGTTGGCAGCTCTCAATTCAGTGCCTGGTCGGACTGTATTTGTTGTGACACAGACCAGATCAATGTGATAGAGCTTCCTGTCTGGGGGCTAAGAGTCTTTTAATTTTAACTTTCGGAGACAGTTCTCCAGCCTTCTCTGGCAGCCCACTCCCTTTTCCCAGCTGGGAAATATTTCCTCTCCCCTCTGAGTCCTCAACAATCAGTCCCTGTTAGTAGAGGAGGAGATTGGGAGGTTTGCATATCTTTAGCCCCTTGCAGGCTCCAAGGCAAACAATGGCGCAGCCCCACCCGGCCTGGAAGGGCTCTCGGGACAGGGCAGACCAAACCTGGGAGTCAAAAGCAGGGTCAGCCCCAGGCTCTCTCTCCCCTCTCCTGTGGAGTCCTCAACAATTAGTCCAGGCTAGAAGAGAGGGAGATTGCGAGGGTCGGGTTTCTCCAGTCCTTCCTAGGCTCCCAGGGCAAACTGCCGTGTGGAGGGGACTGTGGGGCTCCGCAGCCCAAATTTGCACGTCAGAACCCGAGTCAGCCTAAGGCTGTGTCCCTCTCACTCCCCTTTCCGGGAGTGGTAGATCCCTGGAGCCCCCTTTGTCTGTAGTCGCAGGCCCAGAGGCCCGAAAATTCTAACTTGTGGGAGAGGGTGCCGGAGTTCCAACTTAAGGTCGTTGAGATTTCTCTCTTTTGTCCCTCTCTCCTCTGGGTGGTGTGCAGCCTTTACCTGCTGTCCTAAACACTAGAAGATCTTTTTCTGGGCTGTTTCAGCCTGTCGTCTAGCTATTTTTCTGGAGAAGAGATTTCCGTGTCTTACTAGTCTGCCATCTTCCCAGAAGTCCTGTTCTCTTCTGATTTCCATTTCCGCCTCGTGTGGGGAGGGGAGAGGGGGTATGCAGACACTTTTCCTCTTAATGGTCCGCATGAGTAATCCTCTCACCTGGGTAGGAGCAGCTGCCCAACTTTCCTTCCTGCTGGGCAGCTGTCATCGGCCTAGTTGTTTCCCTGCCTGTGGGCTTATGGGCATGTCTGGTTTCTTGTTGCCATTATTTATAGCACTGTGATCTCCACTCAAACTAATTGCTTTCCCCATTTTCAGTTATATCCCCAAGGCAGGCTTTACAAGCCAAAGGGTAAGACAGGTAAGGAGTTTTATTTTTTATGATGGAGTATCTGACTGCTCTCCAAAGAGAGGGGTCCCGCTTACAGTGTCCTAAGCAAGCCTGTGGGTTTCTTTCTCCACTGCCTCAGCCACTTGGGGCTCCTCCCTTCGTCCTGGGCTAGCTTTATGGGGGCAGTGATAACCTTAAAGAAAGTTTTCTGCCTTTAGCTTCAGCTAATTGCTTCTAGGCTGTGTCTTTTGACCTCCCCATTGCAAAACTATTTACCCAGTAGATTCTCAACTCCTGTGTTATTTGGTTGCTGGAATTCGATGAAAGATGAACTTGTGTGTGTCAGAGTGTTTGTTTCCTGTAGGCACAGTGAAATTAGTTGGTTCTGTTCCTGGCCTCCTGTCCTATAGCAAACAAACACGCTGATCCCAATAACTGGTCGATGACTTCATGAAAGCAGGCATAAGATTAAAAGCTGGCACCTGCCTTTACTGCGGGTCCCAGGCTGGTGGAGATGCCTTCAGATAAAGTCCACAGAGGTTTGGAGCAGAGATTTCGCTCTTTTTCCTGATAATTCATCCTGTTGTTGTCACCAGTTTAAGGGCCTTCAGAGGGCAGCTCCTCCATCTGCCGGGACGTTTGCCCAGTGGGTGCGGAATTGGTAGAGTGTGTTGAACCAAGCGGTCATTGACGAAACAGGGTCTTTGCTAGTTCTTGTGATGGAACGGCCAGACGTGGACTTGGTCCCTGGACGTACAGGCAGGTCCACTCTTCCTCTGACTAGGAAGACGTGCGTGGTAGGTGGTGACGGACGCGCAATCCAGTTTGTTTGGAAGGGGTTGTTTTTCCACCAAGATCTCGATCTTTGCAAGTGGAAAATCGGAAGCTCTGGCTTGACCTGTGCAGGTTTTGCATTCCACCAGGAAGTCTTAGAGCCTGCACGGCTGCGTGTCGGAGACTCCCCAGGGGCCCCTCCCAGGGGACCACCCTGATGGTGGGCTCCTCCTGCCACAGGCCGGCCCGCGCCCAGCATTGTTTGGGCCACTCCGTCGGCTGCACCCCGTGGCCTTTGCTAGGGCAGTCTCGACCAGCTGACTTCCCACAGGAAGGGGTGTGGGAGAGGCGGCGCACCTTGGGTTCCAGGAGGGATCGGCCCCCAGAGCGGTTTGGGGAACTGTCTTCTCTAGTCTCAACGGGGTGCGTGTAGCTAGTGCCGCCTGGCCCTACTGCATACTCGGGGCACGAGGGGTTGTAGGCTTTTGAGGGATCAGTGGTGGTGAGCACCGGCACCTGCTGGCTTGAGGTGGCGCATAGCCTTGGCGCGGCTCACTGCTTTCGCAGAGATGTCTTGCCTTTGCAGAGCTGTCTCGGTGGTGGCCGTGGTCAGAAGCAGTGAGGAACGGGGTGGTCTCCAGGCCCTTGCGAGGGTGGGAGACTACGCAGGGCCCAGCCAGCCTGCACGCCCCGCCAGAAGTGCTTATCTTTTTTAAAGGCCACTAAAGTGTGTGTGTGTAAGTTTTTATGCTGAGCTGTCACTGACTGCTGGGCATTCCTCTTGGCCTGGGGAGTGTCTGTCACATAGAAACTAAGCTTTCTCCAGACCCGGCTGCTCTGAGCACCGACTGTGCCTGACCTTGGGGGACCCGAGTGAGGGGGGCGGACGGTGAGGGAGGCCCCGTGCTCCCCCAAGCCACCTCGCTCAGGAGGCCTTGTTCACGCCAAGGTGACCATCGGCTCTGAAAGCGCTGAGCGGCAGGCTCGTTTTTATGCCTGTTTTAAAAAAAAACAACAGTGTTTATTTTGTTCTCAGATATAAAAGAAAACTTCTCATAAATGATTTTGGGAGAGAGAGGAAATCGTCATCAGGAAGGTAAGTGCTGTGTACATGTTACTTTTCTAATTTAATAGACCCGTAACTTGTTAATAAAAAAAAGCAGACGTGAGAAATGCTCATTGACTTGGTAGCAGTTACTGACTAGTCCGTTCTTTGTTCGCTGATGTGAAATATTTCTGTTGTGCCCTAAAATCTCACGCAGAGATCCTGGACCGTCCTGGGGTTAAGAGGGCTTGGAATCAGAGGATCGAGCCTCCTTTATCATTTTCTCAGCTCAGCTCACAAGTCACCCTGACTGCAAGGCTTATTCCCTTCACCTTTCTCCTCCTGCAGTTCTGATTCCAAGGAGTCGGCGCCGGCGGGGCCAGCCGACCTGGAGACAGACGAGAGTGTGCTGATGAGGAGACAGAAGCAGATCAACTACGGGAAGAACACCATCGCCTACGACCGCTACATCCGGGAAGTGCCCAGGTAGCCTTGTCCCTGCGGTGCCCTCGGGGCCGGTTTGGGGAGCAGGTCAGCCTGCCAGGAGCTCCTTGCCAGTGACAGGAGCTTTCAAGGGCACGAAAGTGAAAAATAACACGATGGGAAGTTACTGAATTGTGTGATGGGGAAAAAAGAAAAGTTCAAGTGAAGATTGTAAACCTGAAACTGGAGGAAATGGGCAGGCCTCAGGCACACACAGAGGAGAAGCCTTTGGCTTTCCCTCTCCTTTTGGGCAGGTTAGAGTTAAAGACTTAGTTCTTTGGAGCTTAGATTGCGAAGGAGCAATGAAACTTAAAGAGACGGTGCTTTGCTGTGCGTCGTTCTGCTCGTTTTGTGGGCCCTCTATTGAGCTATAGTTTTTAAAATAATCTCAGGAGTTTGGCTGAAACCTTAAGACTGATGCTCACATGAGCAGATGGGAGTGGCGTGTGCTGAGGTGATCCCACCCTCTCCTAGGCACCTTCGACAACCTGGCGTTCATCCCAAGACCCCCAACAAATTTAAGAAGTACAGCCGGCGGTCGTGGGACCAGCAGATCAAGCTCTGGAAGGTGGCGCTGCATTTCTGGGATCCTCCAGCTGAGGAAGGATGCGACCTGCAAGAAATGTACGTCCAAAGCCGCCTCCTCTCCTGACTGGTGGTTTCAGGAGCTGCGGGTGTACCCGCGCGCCAGGGCAGCCGCGGCCACAGCTCCGTGTCAGTTTTCTCTGTGTGTGTTTAAAGCCAGGCGGTGGCTCCAGGAGTGGTTAAAAGGAGGAGTTTGTTCTCTGAATTGAGCTCCCTTTTACAGCTGGAAGGGCTTGAGTTGTTCATGTTGAACTATGAAAGTAAAAGGCCTTTTTCAAGTAAGGGGCTTCCAAGCGTGCCGGCGGCGGTGTTGGGCCCCATTGGGCTTGGGGAGCAGCTCTGTGCTTCGTTCTCAGTCCTCCTTCCAGGCTGTGGGAGGTGTTACACGTTCAGCCACGCTGGGGTTTCTGCCTTGTGCTGAGGGGTTTATTAGAGATGAATTCCCAGATTTTACTAGAAATGATACATTTCCTTTTTGTTTGAGGCCATTTCTCACACAGCTTTGCGAGTCACACCTCACAGGTACCTCACCTTTTCCAGTGCGCTGCCGCCGTCTCTCGCAGCAAGCCGGAAAGCCTCGTGATGTGGTGTGGTTTGTCACAGCGTTATGTTCCCACAGCCTGGGCTTCCGAGCCGCACTTCCTCCCCGCCGTGCGGGGCCGCGTGAAGTGGTTCGGGGTCTGCCGCAGCTGGGGCAGGAGGTTTCGACGTGCTCTGGGCAGAGGCTGTGGCTGGCAGGCTCGGCTGGTGGGGTCCGTGGAGCCCCCGAGTGCGAGGTGGCAGCGCCATGCTGTGCCACGGAGGCTCCATGCATCGCGTTGCTTGTGGCTTTTAGACGTGGGTTCCTGACGTGCCCATTTCCTTGGATTTAACAGACATCCCGTGGACCTCGGAGAAATGGAGACTGAATCTGCGGAAAGCAGCTCAGAATCCCAGACGAGCTCTCAGGATGCCTTTGTGAGTGCCTTTCCTCGGGGGTGTGAGGGACGGTCACGATATGTTCCACTTTGGAATCAAATTTGAGCTTAAACTTCAGTTTACAATCTTATTAAAAAAGGGGCTCCTGGCCATATTTCTCGTCGCTGAAATGCCGGATTTGATCATAGGTTGAATTCTTGAGCAGCGAGATTAATTTAGATTTTTTTGGTTAAATCCGAGGGTCCAGTCCCGTCTCCCTTCCCCCAGAGCCCACGGCCTGTGCCTGCACTGCCATGAGCACACCGCTGCGGGGCAGGTGGGTCTGGCTGCTGAGTGGCCGGCGCAGGGACCCTCTGCCTGCCGCTGTTGGAGGAGGGGGTGCTCTGTGCTTCGGGGTTGCAAGACTGCTTTTGGGGAAAAAAATTCAAAGATCAAAAGAAATGGCCTCGCCTCTAACACAGCTGATGGTTGCGTGCCTGCCTGTCCTTCCAGATGGCATGTGTCCAGGCAGGTGCGCTGGACGCTCGGGAGTGTGCCCAGCCCCTGCACATGGAAACGTGCAGCACGTGACGCTCGGGGTGGCTTGAGACTGGAGCACGTGGGTGGCTGTAGTAAAATACTCCTGCTTTTAGGTGAGACTCTTCTACACTGGGACAGTTCAGAAGCGCTAGGGTGACGCGGAAGCTGCCTCTGCCCGCCTTAGGAAGCACCCAGCCACGAAGGATGGCAGGGATATGCTTGCCAAGACCATTGATCCCACGGGGATGCCATGAAAGTAAATAGAGGTGGCTTAGCTGTAGGCTGACCCCAGTTCTGGGGCTGCTCACACTGAGCACTGGAAGGAAGGATCCGGTCAGCGCCCCACTTTCATAGTTTTATAAAAACGCAGCCCTTATCCCAGTGAGAACCCAGTTATGAACATGCCACTTGGAATTCCGAAGCTGTAAGCAGACAGGTAGTCCTGGGAGGGCATGAAGGGAGACAGGACTACACAGGTGACAGGTGGGTGGGAGCTGGACGGGAAGCCTGGGCAGGGGCAGGGGTCCTGGCACAGGTGTGCAGCGGGGAGGAGGGCAGGCTCTGCTCACACAGGTGACGAGCAAAGTCGTGGGAAACGCCGCGTGGCCGGCATCTCGGCAGGAGCTGCTGCTCCGTCCCCAAGGCGCAGGCGTGCCCCGGCGTGCCGCAGCCCAGCAGTCTGACCCAGAGCTCTCCCTGCACTTCGCTGCTTTTTGTTTGTTTCTTCCCCGCGACATGGACCTTTTCTGGGAGTGTTGAGGTGAGCGTTTGGGCAGGATGTTTGTCTGGAGTAGTCAGGCTTCTCAAGGATTCTGTTCAGGTGAAGCGCTTGACAGGAACATGGCAGCGGGTGCCCTCGCTTGCCCTGTACTTGGCCCACGTTACACTTGATGACTTGGTAAAGGCGGCATCCACCAGACATTCCAATAGTCTTGGTTTTATTGGTAAAACATACTGGGCTTCAGTTTGGTTTAAATTCCCTAATTTGTAAACTGTAACATTTGAATGTATGACCTTTCCATTAGAAGTTCTTTGATTGAAAAAGGAACACATAAGAAAAAGAAAAAAGGAAAAATAAAAGCAACGCATGTTCATGAAAGCCATCCAGAATGTGTCAAGTCACAGCCACCTTGTCCCTTGCCTTTTGTCTGACCTTTTAGGGTTTTCTGTGCATGGAACATGCATGGGTGTCCACTTGCCACTGTGCTTTATGCACGTCCCCTTTGGGGGTGAAATTAGACTCCATCCCAGTTGTAAGTGAAGTGCACAGGACTCTGCTGTGTGTTCTCTCACGTGGCTCTTACAAGCTTTGGGATGTGGAAATTGCCGTTCCCAGGGGTGAATCTGGCTCCGGGAAGGGCCGTTGTCAGCCCCCAGGGCTTCCGTGCCTACCCCTCCAGCCCTCCCAGCAGCTCCTGGGAGTTAAGAGATCAGTTTTGAAGTGGGTGTGGGGGTGAGGAGTCTATGGGTAGGAATTTGACACTTGCAGGTATTTAATTAGTTGGTTATTTTGAATTTGCTTTTAAGAATGTCGTGTTGATATGCTCTGACGGCTAATAGCCTGCTGTCTCGGTCACACAGTGGCGCTGGCCGTGGGGTGGACGCGGCCCGGTGCCGTTGCCGAGGGGTCCTGTGTGTCTGACGTGCTTCTCAGCCGAGGATGCCACTTCTGTTTTGTAGGACGTGTTCTCTGGCACACCCACCAAAGTCAGGCACGTGGACTACCAGGCGGAGGACGAGTTTGATCTGGAAGCTTGTCTGACGGAGCCCTTGAAGGACTTCTCTGCCGCGAGCTGATCAGTGCCTTCCGGAGCCGCTTGCGCCGGCCACTGGTGCCCTCAGACGCCCTGTTCCTGTACGGTGTGACAGGGCGGGTTTCTGTTGATAGTTCGTTATCCCGTGATGAATTGTTCTGCCTTATTTTCTTAAGCAACGTTAATTTTATGTATAGTGTGTTTTTTGCATGTTTTAAATTGTTAATGGGACTAAATCCAAGACAGAAGACATTTGTAGCAATCTTGCAACAAACGTAATTGTTTAATCCCTGTTTTCCTCCAGGGTCACATGACAAGTCACTTGACCTGGTTTTCCACACGTGTTTTAACTTTAATTTGCCACCTGTCAAGTTGGTAGGTCTGGATTTTACCGTGTATTCATGGACCAGCGGAGAGCCAGCTTTTCTCTACTGCCATCTGACAAAAATATTTGCAGAACTGGAAGCCTTTAATAGCTTTAAGTAAACTTAATTCTTGGCCTTTTGTTAAGACGTCCAGGCTGGTTTTCCGCATCCAGAGCCCTGAACCGTCGGGTTCAGCTGAGCTGTTCCTTTAGCGACTTGGTGGTGCAGCCTCCACTGGGACCGCATAAGGGCTCGGCGGCTCTTCACCTGCGGTGCTCAAGCGTTAGGCAGCGGGATGCCGAAGGAACCTTTCACCACCAGTTCCATGTAAAATTGCTGTAAATGATAATGTGTACAGATTTTCTGTTCAGATACTCAGTTGTAAACTTCCTAAGATTTATGTTTCTATTGCTTTTGTATGGATGGTATTGCAAAAATAAAAAGAAAGGAACCTTATTTAGTGGAGTTACTGAACTGCTGATGGGCTACTGCCCCAAAGAGGGTGTCAGAGGCTGTCAACATCGGTCTCCCGGCCAGGGCGCCGCATGCTGCCGGGACAGCCTGCTGACGCCAGTGCTGCGCTGTGCCGCCCGCGGCAGGGGCCTTGGGTTTGGAGCGCAGTGTGGGCTCGAGACGACGGAGCCTGGGCGCGAGTGACCGGCCAGCGCAGAGCCTGGCCATGCGGGGTGTGCGCCAGCAGGTTGGCAGGGGCAGCCGGCGCCGGGCCTCCTGCCCATGCGTCAGTGCTGTGGAGCAGGGCCTTCCCGGCTGCCTCCCTAGACCCTGCCAGCAGCCCGGAGGTTGTCCCTTGAAGCCTTGCTGGACTCGCAAGCAGCGGGTTGTCCCAGGCAGCCTTATCCAAAGTGCTTTAAGAGGCCTGGAACCCCCGTCCACTTGCCAGATGTGATGAGCTTGTAAAGTGTCAGCTGGTCTAGTCCACCTGGGGCAGGGCCGAAACGAGATGTGACAGTACAGCGACAGACGAGGGGGTGGTGCCTGGGCAGGTGGGGCAGGAGGAAGCAGGGGAGGGGGCTGGCCAAGGGAGTGGCTGCCACTTGAGCAGGACAAATAGGCCGAGGCCCTCGGGGCTCTTGCCTAAAGTGTGGGTGTGACTTCGTGGCTGAGTGAAGTGAGGGCTTGCAGAGGCGCGGAAGCAGGGGTGAAGGGGGTCCCTGTGCAGTGCTGGGAAGCTTGGCAATACCACCGCGGGCGGCGGGGCCTGGGGAGGGGACGCTTGCCTCCGTTTCCAGGCAGCGCGAAGGACTGCTGGATTCCGCTGCTCTCACTAAGCCGCAGGAGGAGGGCGGTAAGCCAGAGGAGGGCCGCGTGGTGCGGCGCTATGGACCCCAGGAAAACGTCTCAGCGTGCCCCACCCCTGTGGCGAGCGCATTGCAGGTACGAGGCTGCTCAGCGTGGGACCCGCCTCAGGAAGGGTGGTCTGAATCCTGCAGCCCTTGAAAAGCGGAGCAGCCCTGGGGAGCAAGACGCTGAAGGTCAGTGGACCCGGAAGAGGGAGAGCACAGAGGAGCCCGGGACCAGGCTCTGGAGAGAAAGCAGCACCTTGACGCCTTGCTTTGCTCTGGCCCCGGAACTGCAGGCCAGTAAATCTCCATGGCTTAAGCCAGCCCCGTGCATGGCATTTGCTTGACCAGCAGGAAACTCAGACAGGCAGACGCACAACGGGCCGGTGCTTAATGGTTCTGAATGTTTTCTTCCACTCCAGATAGCAAAAATACTAAAATTAAGTTGCTTCCAAGCAAAGATGAAATCCAGAGGATGGTCCAGCAACTTGGTCTGTAAGTGAGGCTGAGCGTGTATCTGTAAAATCCTGTAAAATCCTTGAAGGTCTTAGAAAGGTGACAAACTCAAACAGTGGTGCTTCTACAAGGCTCGAGTGCTTGACCTTCGGGAGCCCGAGACGAAGACGGGTGTATCTGTGGGTGCAGCTTGCGCCTTCAGGGCTGTGCCCCAGTGAGATGCACAGGAGGCCCAGCGTTTTCGCCTGTTCCTGTGTTTGCCTGTTGCTTGATCCTAGCTTGTTTCTGGGCCCGCCCTCACGCTTGGCGGCAGGTCCGGGCACACCCCTTCTGTGCCAGGGGACAGTCGGGGACGTCCTCACCTGAAGGTCCCTCGTGCCTCCCGCTGCCTCCAGGGACAGGAGTGACACTGCGCTGTCCCTCCATGGCCCCCTGGTCTCCGCAGGCGGTGGTTGGCCCTGCTGCTGCGTGTCCAGGTGAAGCGAGGCGGGCAGCTGCCCCTGCACAGCGCCTTGCTCGCGCGAGGTCTGCTCCTCCCAGCTGGTCCTGTGGGAGGGCTTGGTTGTCTCGCAAACCCTTGCCATTTGGTGCTGTTTGGCCTCTTCCGCAGTTTGCTGTGTGTGCTCTTTCCACAGACTCTTTTTCTTTAGGAGATGGCCTGACAGGAGTTGACTGGCTCACGGTTTCAGAGGCTGGAAGGCGTGCCTCCTCTGGGTCAGTATCTTCTGGTGCCGGCAATCCTTGGGTTTCCGTGGCTTTTCCGTCACAGGGCCACGCACGTGGCGGCGTCTTTCTCTTCCGGGTTCTGTTGGCCTCTGGCCGCCCCTGTGGCTTCTCTCTTTGTCACTCTGCTTATGAAGGACCCAGTAATCCAGCTTGAAGGCCATCCTCATTCGGCAGGACACACCTTAACTGAAGTCACATCTCAAAGAGATCTTGTTGACTGTGGGTCCATACCCGCCAGAACATGGGCTAAAACCCGGGGCGTGTCCACACTGGGGTCCAGTCCACCACCCTGTGCTGCTGTCTGCTGGGGACGTGAAGGGGCGGGCACTTAACTGCCTCTGGTTCCCAGGTCTTCAGATCCGAGGAGCTGGACTTAGGGACGACACCCAAGGAGCCTCGCCCACCCCGCGCTTCGGGCTGGCGCCGGAGGCCTTGGGAGTGTACTTTGCATTTGGGGGGCTGTAATCAATTGTGGCCAGAGGTGCACTGCCATGGTTTTAAAATACAGCAAGCCGGGCGATAGGGCCTTTGCTGCACGGAGACCTGGGCTTTCGCTCCGGGCACGACAGGCAGCCGGGACGCTTCCGGCAGGTTACGCGCTGTCTGACTCGGGTGAGAGGAGAATCTCCTGGCGGCTTGCTTGTGCTGCGCTTTCTCATTCTGAGGGCTCTTATGCACCTCGGAAACCAGTCTGAAGACGTCAGCCCGTGCCTTTTAATGCCGTACCAGAATCTAACGTTTCCGTATGAGTGTTACAAATCACCAGTAGGCTAGGATTGAGCTGTCTTTACTCTTGACTCGTGTACATCGAACCAAGAATTGTCAGAGCTAAATTAAGTTTGTCCAGCATGATTAATTCCACTTAGTCCCGGCCGATGGGGATGGCTGTCTCGTTCCCATCGGTGGTTCATTCGTTATCCTATCACCGTGTTTGGACGTGGTCAGCTTATCAGGGTTGTCATCCTCCCTCCCCAACTTTCTTGTGTCCAAGTGTCGTGGAGCCCCTTCCGAGTGCCGTGGGGCCCCTCCGAGTGCCGTGGGGCCCCTCCGAGTGCCGGGGAGCCCTTCCGAGTGCCGTGGAGCCCTTCCTGTTCTCCGAGGCTCGTATTCAGTTCTGCCTTTGACTTGCGGGTTCCCCAGACCCTTTGATGACCACCTCGCTTCAACACGTGGCAGCCACTGGTGAGAAAGCAGCCTTGAGTGGACTCTTTAGGGCCTGGTAACTGCAAGCTTTTACCCCCAAATAAATGCCCTTTATAAAAGCCAACAGAGTTCTGGTACTTTGCATCAGCACCCCTTGTGCTGACTAATACATATGTATAGATCACGTATTATTATTATTATTATTATTATTATTTTTTTTTTTTTTAAAGATTTATTTATTTTATTTATTTATCC
>JAQZBX010095364.1:0-11921 GCA_029593785.1 Cabassous unicinctus
TTTTTTTTTTTTGTTTTTGATTGTTCATTTTTAAATAAAAGTGCTGCCTACAATAAGTAAAATAATTAAAGAATTAACAATTGTCCTAAACTACATTTTCCCAGTGCCTGATTGGTAAGTAATAATGTATATTATAAAATATTATATTTAGATGTGAAAAATAAAATTATACTTTTAAAATTCTAATTATTATACCAGGTTGGGGAAATCATTTATTTCTATGGACCTCAATTCCTTCATTTACAAAATGAGACAGTTGTTGGATTAGATAATGTCAAATTATCTATATCTGTCTATCTATCTGTCTATCTAACTTATCATCTACCCATTCTTTCTGAAATTAGTTTTGTGATAAACCTATCAAAGTTTCTTCTGGATTCAATATTTATTTTCATTTTTGGATTTGACTGGTTAATAGTAAAGACAATAATACAATGTTTAAGAGCTTAATGTTTCACTATAGGAAAACAAGATAGGAGAAACTGAATAAAATGCACTGTCACCACAGGCCTAATAGACATTACCATGATATATATGGATATCTCTTACCTTGAAGTGAAAAAAAAAATATTTAGTATCTCAGTTCATAATTATGAACATTGTAAAATGCCCAAGGGGAAGAAAGTCATGGTGAAACTAATCATACTGAATTGTTCCAACTTTTCAGCATCATCTGTAACCTGAGCTGCTTATTCAATCTCATATCCTGTTTTGCCTCTTTTCCTTTAGTTATTCATGTTATGATGACTCTTCTAGCTCTCTTGGCCTTCCAGAAATTCAGCTCACAGTGGATACCAGAAAATGTGGGCCTTTCAACAAATGCTTCACAGTAAACTCCTGTTTAAATCCTGACTAATGAATCTAATCCAATCACCAGAGTGCAGGCAGTCATGAAACCTGTCCTTTATAGAAATTCCCCATGTATCTTCCCTAGATTTGATCATATCTGTCACTTTCTACAATGCTGTACATTTCACTATTTTATAAAATACTGGACTATGAATGAGGAGCAATTAGTTATAAACACAGCACTAATACTTCTAAACTAAGAGAACCACAGACATGTTAATTAGCCATCTATCTTAAGATAACTGGTCTAAGAATGCTGCCTTATTCATCCCAGGTAGCTCATACCTATATTCAGTAGGTCCCAGAACTGGGACTAGCTGTTGGTAGTTCTCTTATACAGCAGGGCATTGTCATTCATTAGTTCAATGAACATTTGTTGAATATGTATTATATTTCAGGATTGAGGATAAAATATGAACCCATCTCAAAGTCTCAGAGTTGACTGAGGAAGTGATTATTTTAAGATGCATATGTTTTAGTGTTTGTCTTAATTTGCTGTGCCTGCTGTACAAAAATACCAAAGACTAGTTGGCTTAAATAACAGGAATTTATTGTTTCAATTTTGAAGGCTAGAAGTAAAAAAATTAAGGTGCAAGTGGGATCATGCTTTCTTTAAAGTCTGCAGTATTTTGGTGATGGCTTGCGAGCAATTGGTAACTCAGTTTCTGCCTTTATTTCATAGTAGTCTCTCCTCTTGTCTATCTCCTCCTACTATATCTAAATTTCTTCTCCTTATAAGGATCCCAGTCATATTGGATTAAGGTCCACCCTAATTCTGATTGGCCTCTCCTTGAGTAAAAACTTCTTCAAGGATCATATTTACAAATGGGCTCATATCCAGAGGACTAGAGGTTTGGACTTTAACATGTTTTTGTGTGAGGCATGATTCAATCCTAATAGTGTTAAAGCAGAATTATGTGCTGTGCACAGTACTTTTCTCACACAGAGAACTTATATTTATGAAGCCCTGAAGAGCTTAATCACATCACTTAGGTTGTTCCTATATTTTATCATCTGAACTAGGGCAACTTTGAGAATGAAAGGTAACAATATTCATAATTAGTCCATGACAATGGGTGAAAACCAGAACTTCTCTGGGGAAGAGGGAAAATTAACCATAATAACATTGTCTTGCTTAGCCTTCATAGAAAATCCATAAAGTAGGTATTATTAGTATGACTTTCTCTGTGAGAAAATCCTAGAGAGTTATTCCAGGAATAATTCATAGAAGACATGTGTGATCGTTTGAAGTTGAATGTACCTCAGAAAAATATGTTCTTGAAGTTAATCTATTCCTGTGGGTGTGGACCTAATATAAGTAGGATCTTTTGGTGACTGAAAACTTAAGTTAAGGTCTTACCTTAAGGACTCATTCAGGGTGGATCTTAATCCTTTTACTGGAGTCCTCTTTAAGAGAATGAAATTCAGAAGAAGAGACAAAAATCTATGGAAGCAAGAAGCTAGAAGCAAGGAAACCTAGAAGAGAAGGGGGAGACCAGCAGATGCCACCATGTGCCTTGCCATCTGAAAGAGAAATCCAGGATTGCTGGCAGCCAGTCTTCAAGAAGGAGGTATCTTCTTGACTATGTCTTGATTTGGACATTTTCATGGCCTCAGAATATAAGCTTATAAACCAATAAATTCCTCTTGTAAAAGCCAGCACATTTCACATTATCTGCTTAAGAAATTTAGTAGACTAGAACAAAGTGTCACTTAATTTGAAACATGAAACAAAAGTTTGTGGCAAAGGAATTAGTATAAGCAAAATAATAAAAAGAATAGTGCACATGACTTCAATGTGGCTTCGAATACTAGAAGGTGGGATGTGGAAGGAAATATCTGGGGATGAAGCTAGAAATGTGGAATTTCAGATGTTGTCCATAGATCCAATTCATGGTGTTGATTTTGTTATGGCTCCTGGTTCAGTCTTCTAATTAAACACAGAGATTACAACACAGCTTCTTCCAAAGCTCAGCTCTACTGTCCTTGGGCATGTCCTTCAGAAGACTGTGCAGTTCTGTTGTGCTTGCAGTTTTTTGAAGCAGTATAGTCAACACACATACTTCTCATCTTCTTTTCACAAACTTATATCAAAGGTCCATTACGAGTTCATTATTACGATAAGGGAAACCCAGATATATATTATACAGCATCTTCCTTTTATGTATTTACACATGCATGACTATAATCTTGACACACACTGCTACATAAGTTACAAATGAAGGGATTTTGCTGTTCATAGTAGACAGTTTTCTACGAGTCCAGTAGATCAAAGAGTGGCATTTTTGACTGGTATTTGAAAGAAGGGAAGGGTTTTGACATCCCAAGACATAGATTTTTGACTGTCAAGGAAGCATAGAGTGGAGAGGAGAGAAAATTTGGATACTGATGTGAAAAAATGCAAGGGTCATTGAAGAAATAGTTTTACAGGAGAATCTGGTGGGTCAAGTGGAACAAGAAGAAATAATCCCAGGCAGGTGATTTAGGAAAGAGTGTTTGGAATAACAAGCAAAGGACATTGGTAATTTGATAGCTCTTGAATTAGAGAAGATAAGAAATCTTAAACTCTAATAGATTCAGACATCCTCTCCAAGGCAGAGATTGAAGACAAGGTCTTCAGCTTGATTTCCCTTCTTGGGAGAAGACCAGTCATGGTGCTAAAATGTTAAGAGTTTCACCCAAGCATCCTTAAAAGAAATCACACCACTGTATGCCACTAAACATGGTTCAAGTTGTCAGGGTCTACCAGGATTTACCAGCCTTAAAGGCAATATTGCTACCATGGTTTCCTCAAAAGTTTCTTTGCTGATGGCTAAGTGACAGGATAGCATGGAGCAAGGAGGAGTCTTCTCCTCTAGAATCAACAAGTGACAAACACCCATATCCTTAAACTGATGCCAGCCAGACCATTGGACTACATTACAACTTTATCTCCAAACGCTCCTATTTTAGTTTGCCAGAATTGCTACGACAAATATTATACTCTGCACTGGCTTAAAAACCAAGAATTTGTAATCTCATCGTTTTGAAGATAGAAGTCCAAAATGAAGACACCAGTAAGGCCATGATTTCTTCTGGGGTTGGTAGCATTCTGGTGATGGCAATTTTCCATCTCATGGTAAACTTTCTCTCTGTGCTTCTACTCTTCTGGTCCACTGACTCCTGGCTTCTGATTTCTTTCCTCTGACTAACTACATCAGAATTTCCTCTCTTTATAAGACCTCTAGTCATAGGGATCAAGACCCACCCTGTTTCAATTTGGCTACTTCATAGCTAATAATATCTTTAAAAGGTTCTATTTTCAAATGGGTTCACCCACAGTAGTGTGGCTTAAGATTTGAACTTGTCTTTTGTGAGATATATAATTCAATCCCCAACACCTCACAGTGGTTACCCAGCCAAGCTAGCCCTTAGGCATGCCTCATTGTTTCTAGCCTCTTGCCTTTGTTCATTAGGTTTTCTTCCTCTGACTTTACCTACCTCATCTTTTCCCACCTTATTTTCTGATCCATGCTTCAAAGACAAACCAGATGCTTCCTCCTCCATTAAGAGGAGGTCCCATGCCCCAAATGGCCTCCCAAGAGGAAGTACTGTCTTACTTGTGTGAGCTCCCACAATGCTTTTTTTACAAGTCTCTTTTGGAACTTTAATTTCCTGTGAACAGGTTTTTGTATTTATGTTATCTCCCAGCAAAGGTAACTGCATGAAGTTTAAACCAAGACAACTTAAAACACAGCACTTGAGATCATATAGATTGAGAACAGTGGAAAGAGAATTGAACTTCAGTTTAATCTCATGATGACAGCTGCCCTGTTAGACACTTCTTCATCCAGTTTTGCCTTTTATATCTTGTAGTATTGACTACCAACACTGTGTTGGTTAAAGGTAACACCAATATACATGATTTTGCTGACCATGATAGTGAACATGATTGACATGATTAATATTGTTATAATCTTATGACTGGACATTTAAAACTCTATAAATTTTTAATGTTTTAAAGAGAATTCAGGACTTTTCAAACAAAAAGAAATTATTGATCTCTTATTTGAGGAAACTAATAGGATATATTCAGTGTAAATATCAGTCTTCTTTTTATTGATGAACAGAGTGAAGTACAGAGATGTTAAAGGAATTTATTTGAGATAATTATTGGTGGGGCTGGGAGTGGGTCCAAGGTAATCCACCTTCTATTCCATTTCTCTTGCAGTTATAAGTTGATGTACATCCTTCTACAACCAACTACAGGGAAAACAAAACATTTAGTTTCCTCACTAAATTGCATAACATTGATAGTATAATTATGAGTAGTTGACATATTACTTAAGGAAAAATTGAAAGGGATAATATTTACAGGGCATTTTTATGTGACAGACACTTTACACATTTTAAAAATACGAAAAGCAAAGTATTATTATTTCCATTTTATAGATGAAGAAACTGAACTTTAGAGGGATTACGTCACTTTTCCAAGGTCACGTAGCTAGAAAATTGCAAACCTGGATGAGAACTCATTTCTATGTAGTTCAAAGTATGCTTCTCACCACTTATAGTGGAAAGGGCAGACCTTGGATCAGTTTTCTTTCTATCACTTAATCTTTCCAAGTTTGTTGACCTGTCTAAGCTTAGTTTCACCAGCTTTAAAATGAAGATATGCCTACCTCACATGGTTGTTGTAAGAACTTCATGAGATATAAAATACTTTGTTTTTGACTGGCACACAGTAAATAAAAAAAAAAGTAGTCCTCTAGAAACAAGGTCACTGATTAGAGACGGGATTCAAAGTTTATTACCTCATGATTTTGAGACTATGCGAAGTCTATAATTGAGGTGTAAGCAAGGTGATGCTTTATCCAAGAAGACTGTGGTGTTCTGGGGATGTCTGTTGGTGATCCTTGGTCTTTCACTTTTTCCTCACATAGCAATGCATACAGCAACGTCTTCTCCCTTCTTCTCTGTGTTCTGTTGAATTCCAATGTCTGCTTAATCCCCATAGATTCTCTTTCTTTCTGACTTTAGTTCTCGATTCCATTAATCGAGAAAAAAATGCAACATGACTTAGTTGGGACACACCTCAAATAAAGTAATATCTTGAGAAGATTTTATTTACAATGAACCAACATCTACCAGAATGTGGACCAAGACCAAGAACATGTCCAAACTGGGGTAAACAATTCAGGCAATATCAATCCACATTCTGCACCCCAAAAATACATGTTATTTCTACATGAAAACTAAGTTAATTCCATCACAAATTCACTAAAAGCTTTAAGTCATTTCAGTAACAATGTTAAGTACAAAGTCCCATCAAAATCACCTATGGGTGTGCTCCATCCTAGGACAAAATTCCTCTGGTTAATGTACCTGTAAAATGTAAAATAAATTTTACATTTTATTGAAAGCCCAGCTTTCAATATACAGTAGTAGGACAAGCATAGCATAAACATTCTCATTCCAGAAGGGAGAAATAGGAAGGAAAATAGGGATCTTTGTTCCCAAACAAGTCTGTGACCCAGCAGTGCAAACTCCTTTAGATTTCAAAGGCTAAGCATCATCTATGGATTGATGTTTTGTCCTTGTGGCCAGATGGAGAAGCAGCCCCACCCCTTTCAAGTCCTTGCATAGTGACCAGGTACTCTCCTAACAACGGAGCACAAGGGCAACACTCATTGAGTATTAGGGTACTGACAGGGGTCTCCATAAGGATACAAGCCCCACCAAGACCAAGCATTGAAGTAGCTGCACATTCCCAGAACAATGGAGTGTAAGGCCTACCTCCTTCAGGAGGAGGGACAGACTCAACCTTTCCAAACATGTGGGAAGGCCTGCTAATTTGAATTAATGAAATATTTTCAGCCCAGACATTTTCTTCCATGGTTCCACCCTTGAAGTCATTCTACCTTCAATTCATTCTTTCTCTTTCCTTTTCACTCCTGACTGGCAGTGATTCTGCTTATACATTTTTGCAAAAAACCTTGTTGGCTTTGCATGTAGGTTCTGGCAGATCCAAACCATCAGACAGTAGAGCATTCCACATATCCTTCTTGGATAATTGCATTTCCAATCCTAACTTCCACTTAACTGTATCCATGTTCAGCCTTCTGTTTAGCAAAGGGTTGTTCAGTTAAATGCTCATATGGAGCACTGTCCTCTGGGGATCCAATTACTGAAAAGTCAGGGAAGTCCCTGATAGAGCTGCTTTGGCCCTAGTCTCAGAGCACACTGCCTGGATAGACTCAGAATTTCCCAAACCATGAATTTCTGGTTTCTTTGTGCTT
This sequence comes from Cabassous unicinctus, assembly GCA_029593785.1. Taxonomy (NCBI): domain Eukaryota; kingdom Metazoa; phylum Chordata; class Mammalia; order Cingulata; family Chlamyphoridae; genus Cabassous; species Cabassous unicinctus. The sequence goes on from JAQZBX010095364.1 coordinate 7,128, forward strand.
AAGAGTTCACTTCTCAGAGTATCCCTTTCCTCTTGCATTTTACTATAAGCTGCCAAGAAAAGTCAGGTGGTAACGTCTGCACTTAGCTTAGAAATCTCCTCAGCTAACTATCCAAGTTCATTGCTTACAAGTTCCACTTTCAATCTGATATGAGAGCACAGTTTTTCCAAGTTCTCTGTCACTTTATAAAAAGAATTGCCTTTCTTCCAATTTCTAATCAGATGTTCATCATTCCTTTCTAAACCATCATCAGAATTACTTTTGATGTCCATATTTTTACCAACAGTCTCCTCAAAGCAATCCAGGCTTTTTCTATCATGCACCTCACAATTCTTCCAGCTTTTACCCATTACTTGATTCTAAAGCCGTTTCTGCATTTTTAAGTTTTTGTAATTGCTGCACCCAAATCCTGATACCAAAACTTGCTTTAGTTTCCTGACTGCAAAAGCAAATACTATACATTAGGTTAGCTTAAACAATGAATATTTATTACCTCATGGTTTTGAGGTTAGGTGAATTCTAAACTAGAGGCATCAGCAAGACGATGCTTTCTAAAGATGAGAGTGGCTTTGGGAGATGGCTGCTGGTGATCCTTGTTCCCTGGCTTTTCTGCCACATGGCAATGTCCATGAGGATGTCTTCCTCCTTCTCCTCCAGGTTCTGTTAATTCCTGGCTTCCAGCTGCCCCTTGTGGCTTCTCTCTCTGAGTGACTTTGGCTCTGCTTCTAAAGGACTCCAGCAATCCAGATTAAAGCCCAACCTTATTCAGAAGAGTCACACTTCAACTGAAGTAACATTTTGAAGAGATATTATTTACAGTGTATCTACACCCACCATAATATGGACCAAAACCAAGAACCTGTCCAAACTTGGGTACACAATTCTATGCACATCACTTGGTTTGTAATTAATGTTATAGGAAGACCCTATTTTCTTAATTTTCACCCAATATATATGATTTACACATTGCATTCTGAAATAGAAACTGAAGGCTAGATTTCTGGGCTGTTTAAGTTCTGCTAACTCCAAATCACTCCATTTAGCCACACATTGTTCTTTCTCCATAATGTGACAATAAGGACATGTTTTGAGAAATTCATCATATGAACTGGGTAATTTTGAGTCAGATCAGTTACAAATCATGTGTAGTAACACCCATTAGAAAGCCTGGTGCAGTCTGGGTCTTTTATCTCTAAAACTCTTTGGTGCCTTTCTTAGTGAATGGGTTTGCTCTACATTGTACAGCAACCATTGTTTTCCCCTCACCTTTGACTATATTGTAGTGATGGAAGGGTTTTATTGAAAGATTGCTTTCTTAAAATATTAGAAACCAATAGTGTAATGGAATTTCAGTGCATTTGAGAAAAAAAAAATTTTCCCCTGACCTTTACCTGCTTCTGATACCTGGTATTTTGGGATTTTAATATTTAAAAAATTGTATCCTTGAGACCATGCAGAGTCCTATTGTCTTCTACTATCTGTAACTGATACATCAGAGATAATGTGACTATCATTTGATAAGGATCAGGGAATTATGGTGGAGAGCATGGAGACTTTCAAAAACCCAGGAAAAAGCTAGGATTTAATTGAGAAAAGAGGGAAAGGCATAGCGGAAATTTTCAATGGGAGAAGGATGACTAAAATTGTTACATTACAATTTTGTTTACATTAACCTGTGGGATTGCCCTGTCCTTTATTTTTCTTTAGGTCCCAAGGTCTTAGGGTTTCCCTGAAGACTAAAGGGATATCAATATGTCAAAATGAAAAAATTCACATGCCTTACTCTTTTGAATATTAGACAGAATAGACCAAAGGGATCTAGTGATGATTAGGTGAAAGCAATCTCTTAACATAGGGGAAACTGAAGATAGAAAAGAAAAGGGTCTTGTCAAAGGTCACACAGCTAGTTAGCACCAGAGCCTAAGTTTCCATATCTTGATCTTGAACCTTGCACAGCTCTGATGCTGTTATTGGGGGCACCAAAATCAGAGAGATAATATAGTAACTGGAAACACAACAGCCTCCTTGTTGGCAAAACATGTATCTTAGGTTTGTATCCTCCAGAACCTGGCACATAACTATTACAGAAAAGTTTTTGCTGAATATATAAATGGATAGAATCTGAACCGAATCCCTCATACCAACTGTTTTTCACATGTATTTAATAAAATTTGCTCTTACTTTCTTTCAGAGTATAGAAAACTTAAACATTTGATTCAGCATTTATCGTGCCCCTGAAAAAAAACTGCTTTAGAGTGACTGACTTGTTTTTTTCCAATATCAATTCCTGCCTCTATTTCTAATAAATATTTGAGCTACCTTTAAGTAAAACAAACCCAAAAAAGTAATGTAACTTGTTCAGTGTATTTTTCAAAAATATTAATTTATATGTCATTCAGATTGTAGAGTTAAGAATTACAGAAATCCCTTCAAAATGTAAGATTCTCTCAGCAAGTAGATGGTAATATGGGTTTTATTTCTTGGAAGGCCATTTGAATTTTCAATTTTCTGTCAAAATCCTTCTACCACTCTCATTTACATGTGATAATAACAGATTTTTGTTAAGGCATTTTCCCAATTAGTTTTTAAAGCAGCTTTGACATCTTTGTTTCACAGACTGTAGATCAAGGTATTCAAAATGGGGATTATAATAGTGTAGAATACAGAATTCCACTTGTCTTGGTCCAGGGTGTAATTGGATGTTGGCCTCAGGTACATAAACATGACTGTGCCGTAGAAGAGGGTTACACCAGTGAGTTGAGACTCACAGGTGGAGAAATCCTTAAGGCAGCCTTCAGCTGAGTGCTTTCTGATGATGGCAATGAGGATGAAGGCATAGGAGAGGAAGATGATAAAGGTGGTGCTGAATTCAATGAAGCCACACAGACTAAAGAGTAAGATCTCACTGATGTAGGTGTCTTGGAGAGAGGGCCAAGAGAGGTAGGATTTCACAGAAGAAGTGGTTGATGATATTGGAACTACAGTAACTAACGCTGAAGGTAAGGGATGTATGGGTTACCAAACTTACCAGTCCAATCAAGTAAAAGCCCATCCTGGGAGCCAAACAGACCCGCTTTGACATGAAAGTGTTATAATCGAGGGGTCTGCAGATGGCCACAAAATGAACATAGGCCATGGCCACCAGGACATAGCACTCAGCATCTAAGAAACCTACAAAGAGAGCAAACTGGGTAGCACAGCTAGAGAAGGAGATGACTTTGTGCTTACTTAGGAAATCAGTCAACATTCTGGGGGCAATGGATGAGGAGTAGCTCAGGTCAACAAAGGAGAGGTTGGAAAGATAATACATGGGCGTGTGAAGTTGCATGTCTGTTGTGATCAGGATAATCATGTCAACATTCCCCAATATGTTGATCAGGTAGACCATCAGGAAGACCACAAAGAAGATGATCTGCAGCTGAGGGTCCTGAGTGATGCCCATAAAGATGAGTTCAGTCACCACTGAGTGGTTTCCTTTATCCATCTCTTCAGTTTTAAAAGTGCCTGGATTTGATTTATTGATGATTGTAGTTAAGTACCTTGCCACTGGAAATATTTAAACAAATGGTAAAAAAAATCATAAACCAGGGATATTATGACAATTATATATATATATATAGTAAATAAAGACTTTGTTTAGGGTGATTCTTAAAAGCCTTACAAGTAAGATTCTGTGACCAATAGGGTAACTAAAATGACTTTGATGAAGGTGATGGTCATGTTTCCTCTTCTGATGCCTAGTCAAAATAGAAGTGATAAGCTTCTTGGGGATATGGGTAGTTCCGATTTTACAATCTCCTTGGCACTGTGAGGTTACTTATCACATTGTAGAAGATGCTTGACATGGTTGGGGCAAAACCCATCTTATCAATTAGTAAGGAGTTGTAGTTTTTAGTGCTTCTTATTTCTTTCTAGAAAAAGGAAAATATAAATTCAAATAATGGATAAATGTGAACTCTCACTTCAGCTAGGCATAGAGAGGACACACAAAATGAATGTCAAAGTATAACACATCACACATGCTTATACAGAAAGTGAATTTCTTGGAGTAGAGGGTGAGAAATATATTTTAAAAAGGAATAATATATTTTTTAAAATTCAGGAGTTATTTAGTACTAACCATGTGCTAGGCCTTTATTGAGTGCTTTACAGACTCTGCATAATTTCATCCTTACACCAATATGAGGTAGGTATCATCATTACCTCCATCTTATGTGTGAAAAAAATAATAAGGCTAGAAAATAAGCAACTGCCAAAGTCAACAACCAGTAAGCAGCAGAGCTGAGTCTATTGGAGTCCATTACACTTTATTGTGATCTGTATTGATGTTATTTTATCGAAGTTATTTTTTTTTAAATTTTTATGCATGTCTTTCCTTTCCTACCTTGCTTATCATGCATGAACATAGAACCAGTTCTTAGATTTCCTTGATCTTTGTAAACACTCAGTGGTAATGCATAAAGCATTGTAGTGTGAAGATGCAGCTGTATCTTTGTGAAGTTCTATTGCCTATGAAAGGCTGTTGCATAGCTCAAATCAGAGATAAGATGCAAGGATCCCTCACCAGGAGAGAAAAGAGAAAGTCTTGTCCATCACTGTGGTCACACAGGAGCATGCACTTGTTAAGGCTTTTTTCCATTGATGAGAACTGGGAACAACAATAAAAAATTCCAATTGAGTAGCACCTCTTAACTAAAGGTGAAAGGAGAAGTGAGACTGTAACTGCTTTAATTGGTTTGATGCTTACAAAAGAAGAGAAAGTAAAGAAATATTCTAATATGTCTTTCATGGGAG
>JAQZBX010095365.1:0-11921 GCA_029593785.1 Cabassous unicinctus
GAGAGGGGGGGGAGAGAGAGAGTAGGGGAGGGGGGAGCACAGAATCAAGGATCTCAGGGGAAAGTCACCAAAAGTAATGACTTTTTTGGGGGGGTACTTTGCCCTATACACTTTATTTTTCTTTATTTTTCTCGTATATCTTTGCTGTACAGTTTGAGAATACATTCACCCCTACATGTATCAGCATGAATCTTCAAATTATAGGGCAATTTCTTCTATAATCAAAATGCCATAATCATACCTAAGAAAATTAATAATGATTCCATACTGTCATCTAATATTGAGTCTGTATTCAAAGGTTTTGATTTTCCCAAGCATGTCTTTTATAATGACATTTTCATTCTGGGTTCATGAATTTCACTTGGTGATTGTGACTCTGATTTTCTTTAGTCCATATTATTCCCCATGTTATTTTTGGTAATTGAGGTGAAATTCACACAACATAAAATTATTTTTAAAGGGTACAATCCAGGGGCATTTAGTACCCTTCACAGTGTTGTGCAATAATTTGATGTTTTTTAAATAAAATTTTGAAACTTGTGGATTTTTTCATTATAAAAGTAATACATGATCATGGTAAAAATAAAAATAAATATATTCAAGCAATACCAAGAACCTAGTATTTGACCCCAAAATGGAGTCAGACCAGTGGTCCCTGAACCCCCAAGAAGCCCACCCCAGAGCCCAGGCAGCCACGAGGCGCCAGATTAGACCCCCGTCCCTCGGTCATGAGAACACACTTTTCCTTGTTGCGTTCCCTGAATGCTACTGGGTGAAATGGCAGTGAAAGGGTCAAACTAACTCAGTGGAAAATTACATTCTAGAAAGCCTGTCTGGTGCAGACAGGAATTCCGGGTCCTGGGAAGCCTTCCAAGCACATCCCAACACTGCTTCCTCTGCTTTCCCATCGTCCTGATTCTGGGCTGATCCGTGAAGGTGAGCCTTCTCTCACCGTTCTGGAGGCCGGAAGTCCAAACTCAAGGTGTTGGCAGGGCCAGTCCCCCCTGGAGGCGCTGAGGGAGGACCTGTGACATGGCTCTCTCCTGGCGTCTGGCGGAGACCAGCCCTCCTTGGCGTTCCGTAGCTTGTGGATTTATCAGTCCAGACTTGGCCTCCAGCCTCCCGTAGCGTTCTCCTCTGAGGGTCTCCCTCTCCTCTGTCTCATAAGGACACTCCATTTGGATTTAGGGCCCACCCTATTCCAGGATGCTCCCATCTCGAAATCCTTAACTCCACGTGCAAAGACCCTATTTCCAAGTAAGGGCACAGGCACCAAGGGTGAGACTTGGGGACTACTATCCAGCCCACTCGAGAAGGGCGCCCCGCTCATCCTGAGCAGAGAGCAGGGACGTGGAGCCACACTCCAGCAAGGGAAGCTCAAGTTGGACAGCAGGTACATCTTTCCGACAGCAAGAGCTGAGAGAAGCTACCGCAGGTGTCAGGGTTGGAGACGCCCTCCCTTGGATGCAGGAGAGGGACAAAGTGACCCCGGGGCCGGCCTAAGGAGGTGCGTGGCATAAAGCCAAGGGGGGCACAGAGACCAAGCGGCCAGGCAAGACCGCTCTGCGTTACTCCAGCGCTGGACCTTCGCAGTCTGAGGACGGCTGCAGAGGCACCAGTGACGGTGGGCTGAGGCCCTCCTCTTCCCAATGCTTACTTCTCCAGATCCTTCTTAGCAGCCAGCAGCAGTGCTAAATGGCTACTAACTACTAAATAGTTTAAAGAGAAAAAAAAAAGTTATGAACTATTCTACTGTACTTTCTAGGAACCCGCTGGTTAGAAGTGGACGGATGTATCTGTTTCCGCTGCTACTTCCCGGGCTTTCTGTTTTGTGCTTTCTCCTTAGGTCAAGGGCAACAAGAACTAAATGAATCATTTTTTATTGAGCTTCTACGTAATGTTTTTAGGCAAAACCACCTTCAAAAGAGTAATGCCTGGACAGGTTTTTCACAAATTGAGTTCTCAGTGCCTTTCAAGGAGGAAATGAAAGATAAGGCAATCTATGAGCTCAGGGATTTAAATAGGAACATGGGCGAAGCGGCCACACCACTGCAGAGAAGTGAGGAGTGGGGGAGTCAGGAGCACGTGGTGGAAGCGTAATTTGAGGGGCCAAGTTGAAGTTTAAATTGCAGTTCAACATGCTATGTTGGCCCACTCCTCTTCCATCTCAGGCCCTTGGGGGTGGAAGTACCCGAGTCATTTACCCTTTGCAGCAACTGCCTCCAAACATGCAAAACCCGCATGCGAGAAGGAGAGAACCGAGCCTGCTCCCTGCACCCTCGGGTTTCTTTCATGCAAGGCTCAAGGCTGCAAACAAGGCCCAGGGCTTCCTACCCAGCCCCCAGCCCCACCCCCCGGAAAGAGACCCATTCCCTCTGGAACTTGGTAATCTTGCAAGCAAAGCAGGATTGTAGAGGGTTAGAGGTGTGTGTCCAAACCCTCATCTTCAGATGAGGAAATCTGGTCCTAGAGAGCACGACTTGTCTAAAGACGCCCGCCCGAGACCAGAAGCAGATTTCTTTGTTGTCATCCTTCCTCAGGAGGAAAGAACGAAGCTGGGGACAGGAGACCTGCATCCTGGAGCTTTGCGGGGCCTCTTGGCGGTAGGACTTGCTGGGGCCTGCAAGCCGCTCTCCCGCCTCTCAGAAGAGAGCTCCCTGGGGTTAACTGGGCCCTCCCTGGCCAGTTTGTAGCCAGTGTTTGCTCAAGCTCCCTACCTGATGCTGAGCGAGCCTGTACACGCTGGGAGGGCGGACGGTAGTGGATGGACCAGTGTCTCCCCCAAAATTCACGTCCTCACGGAACCTCAGAATGCCCCTTATATGGAAATAGGGTCTCTGCCGATGTAATTAATGAAGGTCTCATCCTGAATGGGGGGACCCTAAGTCTCATGGCTGGTGTCCTTATGGAGGAGGAGTAGAGACACAGAGACACACGGGGACATCTGTGTAAAGATGGAGTAGGGATTGGAGTGCTGCCAATCCCAGAGAATGCCAGGAACTGCTGGCAACCACCAGAAGCTGGGAAAGAGGCATAGGGCGGCTTCTCCCTCAGAGCCTCCACACGGAACCAACCAGACAACAACCTGATTTCAGGCTTCCCACCTCCTGCTGTTGGAAGCCACCCAGGTCATGGTCATTTGTTACGGCAGCCTCAGGAGACCAAGACACGGAGCCATGTGGCTTTTTCTCTGATGAATCCCTATCCTCTAACATACAGTAGGTGCTCAATATTTGCTGGGTTTATCCCAATCAGTAAGGCATGCTGTAAATGTTTTTCATAGTTGGGATGGTTTTAGACTGACCTGATTGCACCCTCTCACCTGCTTCTTCTTGTAGCAATTTATGCTGAATAGGTAATTAGACAAACTTACAGGTATAGAGCGAAGCTAAAGGGTAATTATACCACATAGCTACTGAGCGAGCCGATCCTGACATGCAGAGTATTTTCTGTGGTCTGTAGTCTGCATTAAAAGTGAAATTTAATGAATTTATGGAATTAATAGGGTTTCTTTTTTTTTATAAACACTCCATATCCACCAAACACACGTACACACCCCTGGGCCCCCACCCCCTGGTAACCTCATCTACTTCCTGTGTCTGTGAATTTGCTGTTTCTAGACATCTCACACCATACAGTACTTGTCCTGTGTGCCTTGCTCATTTTGCTGAGCATAATCTTCAGGTGTCTTCCATGTTGCTGCGGCCTCAGAACTTGATTCTTTCTTCTGGCTGAATGACATTCCAGTGTGTGTGGACCACACTCCGTCCATCCATTCATCTGCTGACGGGCACTTGCAGTCACTGCGTTTCTGCACAGCGCGCTCCCCGTGCTGAGTGGGAAGAGGACCTTCAAACTCAGCCTGTCCTACCTGCACTGACGGCGCCCCAGAGCGCCAGTTCTCAAGCAAAAAGTCCAAATGGGCACCAAGAGAAAGACGGCTCGGCATACGGCTGAGGGGCCGCGGAGGAAAGCCGAGGGCACTGCACACAGGCAGCGGTAAGAGTCAGCCGATGGGCTGCAGGTTACCTCAGGAGCCCAGGCGCCTCGGCTTTAGGTGGGAAAGGGGGAGCTTACCCCCACTCAAAGCTTACAGAAAACCCTTCCTACGCAGGGATGAAACTCCCCTCACCAACAAACAGTGCCGTCCTGGAGGGGATACAGAAATCAGGATGCTGGCCCCCTCGCAGACGCCTTCCATCGCATGGTTTCCATTTCCTGTGGCTGCCGTAACAAACTACCACAGATTTTGTTGCTTAAAACCCATGTATTCTCTTGTGCTTCTGGAGGTCGGAACTCTGAAATGGGTCTCACTGGCATAGAATGAAGGCGTCGGCAGCGCTGGTTCCTTCTGGAGGCTTCCGGGCAGAATCCGCTTCCTTGCCTTTTCAGCTTCTAGAGGCTGCCCCCATTCCTGGGCTCACAGCCTCTTCCTGCATCTTCAAAGTCAATTGAAAAAGAAAAAATTTTTAAAAAAAAAAGAAAAAAGAAAGAGGTTCCCTCAATTTAGATGGGAAGTTTTGTGCCTCCCCCGCCCCCCAAAGCCAATCGAATGGCATTTTCCAAGTTCTCCCTCTCTGACCTCTGCCTCCAATGTCCTTCTCTTTCCCTGGCTCTGACCTTCCTGCCTCCCCCTTATACAGACCTCTGTGATTGTCCCTTCCAGACAATCCAGGATAATCTCCCCATCGCATCATCCTTAGCCTAATCACACCTGCAAAGTCCCTTTTGCTGTGTGTATTAGTCAGCCAAAAGGGTACTGATGCAAAATACCAGAAATCTGTTGGCTTTCATAAAGGGTATTTATTTGGGGTAGAAGCCCACAGTTACCAGGCCATAAAGCATAAGTTACTTCCCTCACCAAAGTCTATTGCCATGTGTTGGGGCAAGTTGGCTGCCAACGTCTGGCAAGAGTTCCGGCTTCTTGGGTTCCTCTCTTCCCGGGGCTCCATTTCTCTCTGGTCTCAGCTGCTCTGCTCGCTCCACAAGGCCAGCTGTAGACTATCAGGTGAACGGCTCTGTCTTTCTCGCCGGGGCTTCTGCCGTGTCTAAGGAGCCGTCTCTATTACTCTGTGTTCTTCTCCTGTGTGTTCACTTCCCGGGCTCCGGCTCAAAACTCAGCATCAAGACTCCAAACTCACTCCTCTGCTCTGCCGTGTGGTTTTATCTGTGAGTCCCTGCCCACCAAGGCCTAATCAGAACTTAATCATGCCCAGAGGAACAGACCAGTTCACAAGCACAATCCAATAATGCCAAACTGCCACACCATGGAAGGTTGCACATGCACAGATTCTGAGGCTTAGGAAGTGGACATCTTTGGGGGGGTGCATTTTTCTTCTAACCTCCCCCGCAAGTCAGGAAGCGCTAAATTATACGGAGGCGACGCACAGTTGTTTGATGATTTTACTCAAAGAGATCAATTGGACCCATTCTGAACTATTACAGCCTCTTTTGAAGCCAAAATGTCTTAGAAATCTTCAGACCCTGCTCATTCTTGCCACCTCCTAGGACAGAGGTTCTCAGCAGGAAGCGATTTTGCCCTGCAGGAAACACTGGGCGATGCCCGGAGACAATTTTTGTTGTCCTGACCCGGGGGGGCGGGGTGCTCCTGGCATCTAGTAGTAGAAGCCAGGGTTGCTGCTAAACATTCTACTGCAAAACCTGAGCCGCCCCAGATGTCAGGGGTTCTGTGTGCTGTGGTTGGAAAGCCCTGCACAGAGAATTCTAGAGAGGGGCATGTTAGAAAGCAAAAGAGGGAAATGGGCAGAAACAGAGCTGAGCCTTCCGCTCCTCGCCCGGGGTGGGGGTGGGGGAGTGAAAACCAGACGCCAGGGGCAGTTTGTGCCCCCTCCCCAGAAGACAATGAATCTCTCCATGAGCCCTCTTGGCACCTTCTTAGGCAGCTGCGGATGCCCCGGGCACTTCAAGTCCCCAGATTGCACAGACGGTGCTTCGTCCTATCGTTTCCCCCTCCCCGCCCCCCACCTACGGTTTATTTGCCCAGTATAGCCACTTGAAGGTACTTTAGTGCCTTGAAATATTTTTAATCTCATTTTTCTTTGCACGAAATGGAATTCACTCGCAGCCCCCGGAGGTCGTTTTTCATCTCTTCACTCACGGCAACACTGGTCGAGAGTCAATGAGAGCTTTTCTTCACCAAGTGCTGTCATTTTTCCCATTTTCCAGCAAGACCGTTAACACTCGCAGGCTCGCCTGGGCTTAAATTGGCTTCCCTGTAAGATACCTTGAGGTTTCCAATAACACAGAGAGACAAGAGGTAAAAAAAAAAAAAAATCTGCACAGAAGAGCACAGTTTTGGAGATAGACAGGACAGAGATTGGCTCAGAGAGGGCAGGGTCCTGCAGGCCTGCTCTGCCTGCTTGGCACCTAAGTTCAACCTCTCATTTAATGCTCTCGGGAAACTGAAACAATTCACTCCTTCCTAAATGCCTCCTAAATCATCCTAACCCGCTGCCTCGTTTGATGCTATTAACTGGGCCTTCACTAAGACATGGCCTCAGGTCCAGAGTAGCCTCCCCTCCCCACCACGGGTAAGGAGAAGCTTCCAGGAGCTCCGCGGAGGTGCCTCTTAGGCTAGCAAAGAACAAGACACCCTGTGCTCAGTTCACCCAACAGTTTAGTGAGCACCTATGTGAAGGTTAAGTCGCAAAGCAGCTGGGCCAGGCTCAGTGGGAGAAAAGCCATTCTGGAGCTGACTCTGCCACCTCCTCACCCTCTTGGGCGAGTCGGCACCTCTCTGAGCCCTAACTTCCTCACTGAGTTCTTGGGAGGCTCGAGTAAGGATGTATTTGGAAGGGCTCTGAGAAGCCCAGTTATAGAAAAGGAACTATTATGATACACGGTGCCAGGCTAGGGCTACAGGAGAAGGCTTAGCTTCACTCGAAAGCACAGGCCCCAGAAATGGCCTCCGGGCCTGATCAGCTCCGAATTCCAGGGAGAGGACGCAGCCCAAACTAGCACTCGGAGTTGGCCTGAGGTCTAACAGTTCTGTGGACTTGCCTTTGACTTGGGCACGTAATTTAATCTCTCTCTGTTTGTCTTCACATAATGACAGGCATAAGGTTTGCCCCATGCATCTGGGGTCACGTCCCTGTGTTTTAGGAACAGTGAAGCCCCATGCCAGCGAGAGCAGGAACTTCATCTCTCACCAGTCAAAGCTGAAATCCAGACCTGCGGCCCTGGCCCCGCGGGCGTGTGACACGCTGTGAACAGAAGCAATGCCTTCGTGTAGCTTTATTACAGCATCAACGTGAGTCAGAGTTGACTCTCACATCTTCCCATGTTACTCTTGTTTTGGATCATGGTTTATGCTTGTTTACAGCCCTACCTTCCAAATGGCTAAAGAAAGAAAAGCCTGAAGACATATGGCTGGAGAGGCCCGACATCTTGAGAACAAGTCACAGCTGCATTCACAGATAAATATTTAATGGTCCAGCACGAATTCCATCAATGCAGAGTCAGCTTTCATTCACTCCCCACCGTGTTCTGTGATCTTCTCCTGGCACCCTAAATTCCATTTCCCACAAACATCCTAACAAAAAGGACAGGTGAGAACTTGTGTAGAACAATCCATCAGAGGCAGTCATGAAAACACCTCTTGTTTTTTTATTTTCTTTATTTTTCTTTTTTCTTTTTTTTCTTTAAATCATATACCATTCACTTATTGTAAGTGTACAATTTACAAACACTTTTCTTGTTGTAAGTGTACATTTCCAGCTGTGCAAGTATCACCACAACCCATTTTTAGAGCCTTTCCATCACCCCCCGCAGCCCCCTTGCACCTTTTTGGGCAACTCCTTGCTCCCATTCCGGGCAACCTCCAATCTGCTTTCTGCCTCTCTAAGTTTGTCCTTTCTGCACACCTCGAATAAATGGGATGATACCATCCACCTGCAGTCTTTTGCACCTCGCTCCCTGCATTTTGAGTTTCTTCCACGATGTAGGATGTGTCCGTTCATTCTTTCTCATTGCCAAGTAGTACTCCATTGACCACATTTTACTAGTTCATTCACCTTTTAATGACAGGTGAGTTGTTTCTAGTTTTTTACTATCATGAATAATCCTGCTATGGACATTCAGGCACATGTTTTTGTGAGGGTCAATTCCTAGGAATGAAATTGCTGGGTTGCATGGAAAGTACATATTTAACATTTTGAGAAACTGCCAAACTGCTTTCCAAAGTGGCTGCACCATTTTCCATTCCCACTAGCAATACATGAGAGTGTCAGTTTCTCTGTATGTCCACCACTGTACATTGTCTGTCTTTAATTAGAGTAATTTTAGTGGGTATATAGTGGTATCTCAGGGTTTTAATTTGCATTTCCTTCATGACTAGTCCATTGGTGTGATTATTAGCCATTAATGTATCTTTGTTAGTGAAATAAAACCTTTTGCCCATTTTAATAATGGGTGTTCTTATTGATTTTTGTTATTAATGAGTTTATATATTCTGGATACAAATTTTTTGAGATACAATTTCTCTCAGTCTGTGGCTTGTCTTTTCATTTTCTGAATGTTGTCCCTTGAAGCACAAGTTTAAATATATATATATATATATATTTTTTTTTTTTAGGTACTGGGGCTGGGGATTGAACCTGGGACCTCATTAATGGGAAGCAGGTGCTTAACCTGTTGAACTATATCCACTCCCTGAAGCACAAATTTTTTATTTTGATGAGGTCCAATTTATCAATTCTTTCTTTTATGGATAGAGCTAGAAGTATCATATCTAAGAATCCTTTATTCCACTGAAGTCACCAAAGTTTTCTCCTATGTTTTCACCTAAAAGTTTTATGATTTTAGCTCTTTATCTTTCAGCCTACACTCCATTTTGCATTAATTTCTATGCATGGTATGAGGTAAGGGTCTAAGTTTCGTTCTCTTTTGCTTTTGGCATGTGGATATATTGTCCCAGCACTATCCTTTCCTCATTGAATTGTCTTGGCACCTTTGTCAAAAATCAGTGCCCACACACGGACCTAAGTCTTCCCCACTGACCTTCGTCTCTGCCCTGTGCCAGCGCTGCACCGTCTTGATTGCTGCCTTTGCAGTAAATTGTGAAATAAAGTCATGAAAGTTCCCCTACTTCGTTCTTCTTTTTGAAACCTGCTTTGCCTATTCCTATAGGTCCTTTGTATTCCTGTATAAATTTCAGGGTCAATTTGTTAATTTCTAAAAAAAAAAAAAAAAAAAAAAAATCCTGCTGGGATTTTGATAAGGATTGTATTGAATTTATAGATCAATTTGAGTATCATTGCCATCTTGACAATATTGAGTCTTCTAATGCAAGAACAGGGAATGACTGTCTATTTATTTATTATTTATTTATTTTCTTTCTGGGAAGCCAGTAATTTATTTAAAATCAATTTAAAAAAACAAGATAGTAAACTGACTTACAAAGAGATTTTGATAATGCTTTAGGGAAAGCATAGTACAGTACAACAGTGTCCAATTGCTTTCCTTCTCAGCTCTGAACACTTTTCAATTTGTGAAAGATTTATAAGATAAATTTCTACAGAAAGCAAAAAGCAAAAATCCCACAAATCCATTTCTACAAAATTCTGAAAAAGGAGAGAGAGAAAAAGAGAAAGCGCATCTGGAAAAGCATCAAAATTGCCAAGGAATTAACTCCCACACCCAGCCACATGGTTATGCAAATCACTTTTTTTTTTTCAAAATATTTTTTTTATTTTTTTAAAGATACTTAGATTACATAAATGTTACACAAAAAATAAGGGATTCTCATATGCCCCATTCTCCACACCTCCCACACCCTCCCACATAAACATCCTACATTAGTGTGGCATCTCCATTTATTTAGAACTTTAATTTCTCTCAACAATGTTTTGTAATTTTCAGTGTACAAGAATCACACTCTTTTGTTAAATATATTACTAAATATTTATTTCTCTTTGTTGCTATTATGAATGGAATTGTTTTCTTCACTTCATTTTCAGATTATTCATTGCTAGCATGTAGAAATACAATTGATTTCTGTGTACTGATCTTGTATCCTGCAAACTTGCTAAACTCAATGATTAATTCTAGAAGATTTTTGTGGATTCCTCGGGATTGTCTACATGCAAGATCACATCATTGGTGACTAAAGGTAGTTTTAGGGGGTGTTAAACCTACCTTGCATTCCTGGGATAAATCCTTTTTATATGTTGTATGTTGCTAGATTCAGTTTGCTAATATTTTGGTCTCTATGTTCTGGGGAATATTTGTGTATCCTTTTCTTATAATGTCTTTGGCTTTGGCATCAGGGTCATACTGGCCTCATTAAATGAGTTGGCAAGTATTCCCCTCCTCCTGTATTTTCCAAAATAATTTATGAAGGACATATATTATTTCTTCTTTAACTATTTAGTAATATTTACCAGTGAAGCCATCTGAATGTGGGGTTTTCATTGTGGGAAGGTTTTTAATTATTAATTCACTTTCTTTACTTGTTATAGGTCTATTCAGATTACCTATTTCTTCTTGAGTCAGTGTCAGTAATTTGTGTTTTTCTAGGAATTTGTTCATTTCACCTAAATTGTCTAATTCTCCTTCTCTTTGTAAAGTTAATGCTCCTTAATATTGAGTGTATTGAGAATTCTGGGAAGAAAGACACGGGACTCTGTTCTCCTCCAGAAAAATAGCTAGAGGATAGCCTGAAGCAGCCTGAAAAAAGATCTTCTAGGGTTTAGGACAGCAGGTGAAGGCTGGACACCGCCCAGAGGATCGAGGGACAAAGGAGGGGAATCCCGACTACAGAACTGTGAGTTGTAACCAGCGGCTGCTGCTGCCGGCACCCTCCCCCACACTACAAACACCTTAGAAATCTCAGGCCTCTGGGTCTGCGGCTACAGACAAAGGGGGCTCCAGGGATCCACCACCCCAGGAAAGGGGAGCGAGGGGGACACAGCCTAAGGCTGACTCAACTTTTGACTCACAAATTTAGTCTGCTGTGTCCCAGGAGCCCTTCCAGGGCTGGGGCCAAGCCATTGTTTGCCTGGAGAGCAAGGGGCTAAAGATAAAGGACCCTCCCAATTTCCTTCTCTACTAACCAGGACTGATTGTTGAGGACACAGAGGGGAGTGGAATTGCTTCCTACCAGGGAAAAGGGAGAGGGCTGCCAGAGAAGGCTAGAGAACCATCTCTGAGAAAGTCTGAATTACAAGGCTCTTAGCCTCCAGGCAGGAAGCTCTATCACATTGATCTGGTCTGTGTCACAACAAATACACTCCTACCAGGCATTGAACTGAGAGCTGCCAAAGAGCACCATCTGCTGGCAGACCAAGGAAGTGTAAGTGAGAAAATTAATAAGTAAGAGAGGCTTTTTCCGGCCTTTATATCTTCCCTCCCCAATCCCCTAGGAAGAGAGTCTGCAACCAATTACTGGGTCCAGAGCCCAGTTTTGAGCAACTAGCAGGGACAATCCTAACAATCCAGGTTGAGCCAAGAATCAAAGAGCAGTGGTAACACACGGACTCTCACCACTAAATCCCTACAAAAGAGAAAGAAATTGAGCATCTGAGTTAACTACATCCTAATCAAATGCCTAGACATCAGCAAAAAATTATGAGCCATGCTAAGAAAATGGAAGATATGGCCCAAGAAAAGGAATACACCGAAGTCCCAGAAGAGATGCAGGATTTTAGGGAACTAATTAGAGATGCACATAAATTTCCAAAATCAAATTAATGAGTTGAAAGACAATATGGCTAAAGAGATAAATGACATCAAGAAGACATTGAGGGAAACAGATGTGGCTCAAGCGACTGGGCTCCCATCTACCATATAGGGGGTCCAGGGCTCGATTTCCAGGGCCTCCTAGTGAAAGGCAAGCTGGCCCACGCAGCTAGCTGGCCTGAGCAGAGAGCTAGCCCATGCAGAGTGCTGGCCCGTGCAGGGGG
>JAQZBX010095366.1:0-11939 GCA_029593785.1 Cabassous unicinctus
GACCAAAACAAAACAAACAAACAAACAAACAAAAAACAATTCAACTGTGGGCAAAAGACTTGAATAGACAAGATACCATTCATACCCACTAGAATGGCTACTATGACAAAAAAAACAATGAAGAAATACAAATTTTGGAGAGGATGTGGAGAAATAGGAGCACTCATTTATTGCTTGTGGGAATATAAAATGGTGCAGCCTCTGTGGAAGACAGTTTGGTCATTCCATTGGAAGCTAAGTATAGAATTGCCATCTGATTTGGCAATCCTGCTACAAGGTATGTACACAGAAGAACTGAAAGCAGAGACACAAATAGACATCTGCACACCGACGTTCATAGCAGCATTATTCACAATTGCCAAAAGATGGAAGCAACCCAAGTGTCCATCAACTGATGATAAGATAAACAAAATGTAGTAATATATTGGAATAGTAACCAGTTTTATAAGGAATGAAGTTCTGATTCATGAGACAATGTGAATGAATCTTGAAGACATCATGTTGAGTGAAATAAGCCAGACATAAAAGGAAAAAAATTGTATCTCACTGATAATAAATAATTAGAATAAACAAACTCTATATGAATCTTGAATGTAGGTTACCAGGGGCTGTGTTGGGTGTAGGGAATGAGGAGTTAATGCCTAAATTGTACAGAATTTATATTTGCATTGATTGTAAAGTTTTAGAAATGGATGGTAGTTACGGTAGCACAACATTGTGAGTATAATTAATGGCAGTGTATTATTCATGCGAATATGGTTAAAGGGGCAAATTTTAGGTTGTATAAATGTTATGTTTCTGGAACAAAAATTTAAAGATAAAACTGTGTATAACACAGTGAACCCTATTTGTAAACAGTGACTATACTTAATAGTACAATTATAAAAATGTTCTTTCACAAATTATATCAAATGTACCACACTAATGCAAGGTGTGAATAATAGGGTGGCATATGGGAAAAAAATACACCTTAATGTAAACTATGGACTTTAGTTAATAGCACAATTATAATATTCTTTCACCAGTTGTAACAAAACACCACACTAATGCAAAATGTTGATAATGGAGGTGTACATGGAACTGCTATAATTTTTACATGATTCAACTGTAAACCTACAATTTCTCTCATTAAAATTTTTTGAAAAAATTAAAAACATTTATATTTAACATGAAATTCAAATAGTTCTAGCTGAAATCTTAGTAGCTAGCCATAGCTCGATTTAAAGAGAATTAGATTTAATATTTAACTTGTTTGAATGAGATTCATAAATTGATACAAATTTTGGCAAAAGAAATATTGCCAAGTATGATTGTAAAAAATTTTTATAATGCTATTTCTGGCAACACCAACAATTTCCATGTTTTTGGTTGCTTACCACTACCACTGCCACAACAAAAAACAGGTGCACAATTAAAATAAAACACAGAGATTTATTATTTTTTGCTGAGTTATTACAAGATAAAGAAATAACAAATAAGCTTGTTTTTAAAATTTTTTTGCTTTTGGTTATATCACACACACACACACACATCTTATCAAATATAATGGCCACAAATCCACTTTGTTTTGAATTTAAATGCTTTGTAAAACTTTTAGAGAGCTGTACCAATGTAACGCCAGCATTTTTGAGATGGAAGGAACAAAATGGAAAAATGGAACAAAGTACAATGAAAAGATGGGCTCTATAAGAGACACCTAATTTATTTGTAAAGCCAGATGTGTATGTTTTTGTATGTGTATATGTATATGTAATTTTGTTTGACAAATACTTAAGAATTTATTTAAAGTCTAAAGAAAAGTAGTAATCACTGTTGTCAAAGAGAGGATTCAGAATTAGGAGGATAAATTTGTATTCACTTTATTTTTCACATTTGTCATATACACTTGGACTTCTATGATCATGTTTGTAAACCAAATATATGGTCTTAGTTATTTTTATTTGCCAGAATATTTAAAAGGCAATAGTAAGTCTAATTATTTATCTTTCAAGAACTATAACAATTGTCACTAATACCACATTTTAGGAAATGTTTATTAGGAAATGTTCATTTGTTACAATGAGTTGAAATGAGGTACTCTGTTGTATTATAATGAGTCACATTATTTTTGTACTTCAGTTATCCATCTGAAAACATTTCCGTTTTGTCATGAGATAGTCTTCCTAAAAATGAAAACACAGGACAGCTGAACCAATTTTTTAATGTGCCTAATTTTCAGATTGGTGCATGTTAGAGAAATAAATGAGAGGCATCTCATTTCTGAACAAGTAGTCTGCATTCATTACCTGATTCTGATCCTGACATGGGTATGTTTAAGAGGCATTATGGTGACAGTTTACACATTCTGTTTACATTATTGCATATTGTCTTCATGTCAACCACCTTGCCAGGGATTCAAATGCTCTGTTAAGACTCCTTGGATAGCTTTACTAGTTTGTTAAGTGCCAAGTTTAAGTGGATCAAATGGTAACATTATTTTGATGATGGAACCTCCACGTACTTCTTAATTTTTATGTTTCGTAACATTAGTAACTTCCATCTACCCCTCTATTTCTCATTGTAATGCAAATGGAACTGATTCCCCTAATTTCTTCCCATCATAAGGAGCCTATTTGTCCTCAGATTTGTGACCCCATTCAGTAGGAAATCAGTCATTGCTTTGCATTTCTGAAATACAATTTTTTGTGTGAATAAGAGGACGTCTTTGGAGATTTCTAGATGATCCTGAGATTCTGACAATATGGCATGCACCACTGGTAGTGTGCCAATTCTGGTGCCTTGCTGGCCATTTAACCCACTCTGTGAGGAGAATGTCAGCACACCCAGTTCACTCCAGGGCAGAGTCAATTAATATATGTGCTTTGGAGTGGAGAAAACAGAAGGCTAGACAACAAATGAAACCTTGAGATAAGACAAACAAAATGGCTAGACAGTGAAGGCAATCATGAGACGAGAATACAATCTCCAGATGATGGTCCTTTCCCGCTGAATTCCCTCGTCCCTTATGTTAAGGTTATGCCATTGGAGGATTTCAAAAGGTCAGCAACATCTTCAGAAATACTCTTTATGGTGCCAAGTATCTATTAAATCAATAAATAAACCAGAAAAGGGGTGTGGATACCCTCAGAAATAAATTTAGCCCCAAGGCTGAAACTATTTAAAATACATATGAATAGAGTGTGGAGGAGAAGACAGATTACTTAAAACTTTTAAAGATATTTTGCTCTTTTGTGGGACTGATTTGGGTTTGCTCCAGACCTGTAGGAGGACACATTCACTCACTTCTGCTCATCTGGCTACCCTGGCAGAAAGGTCTGAAAAGGTATAGAACCACTTCTCAGTGCGAGGCCGTCCGGTAGTGTATCCTGGATTTCCACTTCTGGTGATTATGGAGTAGCAGATTATGGTCTGGATTTATATTTTCATTTTAAGCAACTAAAAACTGGACACAATATATGAAACCTTTGATTTCAGACATTGGACAATAGGTAGCACAAGATTGTGATGCCGACAGAAAGAAAACAAATTAGGCAAACCCCAAGACTCTTCCTCCTCATGTCCCCCTCTGACGTGGATGCCTGAGGAGGCAGGACCACCCTAACATTTGCAGGGCCAGAGCAAGCACCGGCATGAGGTCCATATCCCACCTGTCTAAATATTTAGATGCTATAAATCTAGCCAACACATTGTAAAAGGAAGCATGTTCTATCCTCTCACTTTGACAAATGTACATTATTATGACAGAAAAAGCACACTGATCTTGGTGCTGGTTACACAGGTGTGTTGAGTTTCAGAAATTGATCGAGTTGTACACTTAGGATTTGTGCAGTATGGTAATTAGATTGAACAAACTGAAATTGCTGATATTTAACCACTTTTGACCTACAAAAATGGTAATCGCATGGTTCGACTTAATATATGTATGGTTTTTACATGACTGAAAGTCAGCAAGTATCAAAGTTCACTAATTTAATTATTATTATGCATGTCTCAGTGTTTTACTGATAATGGTGCAAATATTTCTCAGATGCCATGTGCAACTGCTGAAATTACTACATTAATTTGCTAATTAATGAGTACTGTTTAAAACTATGAATTGCATGTCAAAGGGAAGCAAGAAAATGGATGCTTAGCACTAATGGGAAATAATACTGAATTATCCAAGATTCTACAGATTCAGGTTATCTGGAAGATGAATTTATCTCACCTCTCAAATCCTCCTCTTCAGTTATTGTGAATAATTTAACATTATAGTTATTTTTAACTTCTATCAAAATCCTTGTTCTTAAGGCTGACTATTCTTTATGTTAAAGATTGTGTTCAGAATAGGAATTAGGTTTAGCTGCAAGTGATCCTTGCAAGTTAGCTAATGCCCCAGCCAAAGAGCAGAGATTCTCAATTTATTACTAGGGCTGGTGTTGTTTAGCCTGTCTTCTCCAAAATTGAATTAGTTGAATCCAGAAAGATATATACAAAGTTAGTCTATATTCAAAAAAGGTATGATATGATGGAAGAGACACAGATTTTTTGTTAATATTTATCTGTAGAGCGATATGATTTTTGGTTGATAATAACAGAAGACTGGTACTTAACTGCCTAAATTTCCAGTTACCTGTCAAAGATACATTAGAGGAACAAAAGGTATTCCATGAAATTTTGAGAAGGCTCCGAAAATAATGGTAAGTAAAATATTTTTCAAATAATTGGCATCTTAAAAATCCCAAATTTTGTTGTTATTCAACAAATAAATATTTTGTGCTTCCAATATATCAGACATTATACTATACAGTGGAAATACCAAGAGGAATCAGAAACAGGCACTGATCCTAAGAATTCACAGTCCAGTGAGGAAGAAATGATAATACAGCAGATTACAACACAGTGACACACGAGCTAACGAAAAATTATAAGAGATGCTCTGGACGCAATGCTTTGTTTTAAAATACAGCATTAAATATCCCTCAGTGGCTTATTAAAGCCTCAGACTTGTAAGTCAAGGGCAAGCAGTAATGAAATATACTTGTGTCAAAACATAATTTTTAAGGTCAACACGTTTCACTAGTAAAATATGCTGAAGACATTTTTGTACAATGGATGCTTTTTGTTAGATCATTATCATGCTCTTCAGCTGTGTTCTGAGAACATAGGCCTTGGATTATATATTTATCTGGGGACTTTACATTTCGAATTAGATTCTAAATTGTCTCAATGTCAAGCTCTGATTTATATTTTCAAGCATATTGAAATCTTTTTAAAAAATATGTGTTTTTTCCCTTTTTCATGTGAATATTTTAGATATCAAACAGATACAGTACAACAGGAAAGCCTGATTGATAACAAAAAACCTGCTGAAGTCTTTTATTGTGTGTCTAAATAAGTCAGTAAAGACACAGGTAACTTTGACTCGTGTGTCTTTGTCCCATTGTTTTAAGTATTTCCAGTCTCCATTGACTTGTTTCCATGTGTTTTATAAGCACTGTGTCAACTGCAAACTTAAACGTTTCTTTTTTACTTAGCTATCTACAGTCTGAAATAAAATTCCCTTGTGTCTCTTACGTTTCGGAACATTCTAGATCACCAGGAATAAAATTCAAGATAATTTAAAAAGTCTTGCTAGTGAATAGAATAGGAACAAACTATGATTTTAAAACTTTAAGATCCATTAGGTTTCTATTATAACTCTGATGTTCTGGGGTGGGGCTAGGGAGGCACAGCCGCCAACACATGGCAGGGTTCCTTATATCCCTTTTCCGTTTTGTTTCTTAGTTGCAGGGCAATCTAATCTACCCTGAGAAGGGAGCTCAAGTAAGGGGATACCTATCTCAGTTCTCATTAGAATCACAAACCAGACCAACCAGACCTACCAGAAGGGCGAATATAAAAAGAAAATGCCAACTATTGTCAAGGATGTGGAACCACTGGAATTCTTATACTCTGCTTTAGAAAGTGGAAATTGATACAACCATTTTGGAAAAACATTCAATATCTACTAAGTTTGAATGTATGCATACTCTGAGATCCAAAAGTACAATTCCTAGGTTTCAGCATAAATTTGAATGTATATTGACCAAAAGATACACAAAGAACAGTCTAAGAAGTACTATTCATAATAACCCCAAACTGTAAATAACCCAAATGCCCACTTATGGTGGAATGGATAAATAAACAGTGGCTAATTCAAACAGTAGAACACTATACAGGTACTAGAATGAACAAACTACAACTACATGCAACCACATGCATGACTAGAAAAGAGCCCAGAGACAAAAACTACACCTGCATGATGCCCCTTACATAAAATTCAAAAACAGGGCAAGCTAGGAAGAGGTCACCCTTGGAAGGGTAGCATGAAGGATAATGAAGGGGTGGGGACCTTCAGGGACTTCTGGGTTCCTGGTTATATTTTGTTTCTTGATTCGGGTGCTGTTTGTGAAAATTCATTGAGCTGCACTTCACTTTCTTGCATGTGTATTACACTTTAACACAATTCTCGAAGAATTATACTCAGCCCCAGAATTTCCTATTCATGTAGTTGGGGCTTGGAACCAGGGTTTGGTGTTTTACTTGGCTAATTTATTTTGTTTTGATGCCAGGTTGAGAACCACTGCTCTAGACTAAGAGAAATCGGTGCTGCCTTTTAGGCAGTGCAGGCTGTACCCCTCCAAGTGTGACCTTTGATCAGTTGTCCCGGTCACTCCTCCGTCTCCCAAAAAGATGCTGAAAAACCCATCATTTCCTTTCAAGAGGACAAAAATCATCTCTGGTAACTGTACTCGGAAACCGGTTGGATCTTGACCCTGCCAGTTCCCGTGCAGGTTATCTTTGGCTTGTTTCTGTATGTAAGGTAATTTGTTCCTGAGACCCCGATGTGGGACCAATGCCACCTGTAGGACATTCCATAGAACGCTGGGGCTTAGGACACCAGTAATTTGACCCTTCAGGCAGCCCAAGCAGAATTCACCAAAAATGAAACATCAGCGTCACACATTTCAGCTGGAGAAAACTGGGCAAGATCCAAAACATGACCCCAAATTCTTCTTCTTTTTGCATATGTTTTTCTAAATTTTATTATTCCAGATGAAAGGAATTCCATTTCTATATACTTCACATTTTCTTCTTATTTGTATTATCTCACTTCCCCGACCAAAATTAACAGCATATTTTCCTATTTTTACTCATAATTATGCCTGGTCATACAGTGGGTGACTAAAACTCCATTATACCCTTACATAATTTGAGTTGATCGATTAATAACGTTTTTGGTGGAAACGGATTTGAATCATAAACCCTGCTTGATATATTTTTCTAACCCTCTCATTTTTAGCTCCATCATGGTTTCATGATGTCCTATATTGTAATTTTTTTCCAACCGACTACAATCCTGTTTCCTATTTTGATTTTTAAAGTGCCACTTACTGACCATATCAGCTCCTTTTTAGGGTGGCCTCTTCATCTTATTTAGTGTTACTCTAAGTATCTCTGTAAACATGTGGTTTCTAAAGTTTATAAAGCGTCTGGGGCTCACCTTGCCTTTCTCACCTTCAAAAACTGGAATCAACTACTCTCAGAAGAAAGCTGGTTCCTTTTGGTGAAGAAGAGTTTTACAGACCCACAGCCGGTGCCAGGGGAGGTACACATAGATTGTTGTACATGATGACATGATGACTTTAGTGTGCTTCTCGTGACAGAACAAGAATTCTCTCTGGCTCTCTCTCTGTCTGCTATAAAAATTTAATATAGATTTCTTTCCTTTTCTAGAATAACTTCTTTTACTGCTAATTTTAATATACTATCTACCATATAATATCATACAAATATATTTCCTCGATGTAGTACTACCCCAATTCCATAAAAATGGTCAAAATTGTAGGAAGCATTCCCATATATGAGATGATAGGCCCAAAATTATAACTAGAAAGCTTTTTTTTGAAAGTTGTCACAGAAGAGTGAAAGCTGTTTTTAGTCTTTCCCAGTATTCATCTTAGAAAAATGTACAATTGGGTTATAATAAATGTCAATTATTCCTCTATATTTATACTGGACACAGTTAGCCTTCAATGTCCATACAACTTTGCTACATCCACAGAAGATTTTATTCTCCACACTTAAAAGAGAAAAAATCCAGAAAGTTAAAGCCACTTCAATTTTTAGTGCAAATCATTTGAATTGACTAAAATGTTATACCTGCACTTAAAATTGTGCATGAGGGGGTAATTTTTACAATCACTGCAGATATTAAAACATTTAAAAATAGTGTCCAGAGATAATTGAATTTACTAAAATAAATTCCTATTACCCAATTTGCAAGGGAAATCTTAGAATTACAAAATATTAACTTCTCCAATTCTATTATACTATCCTGAGAACAATTTAATTGGCATTTAGACTGAGTATATACGACTCACTTTGATGGTTTAACTCTGGGAAAGCATTACCTTCCTAACCAAGAGAGCCAGAAGAGTTTTTAATCAAATTTATTTAACATTCATATTTAACAATTGCATACCAAGCTGTTTTCCACAAAGTATTTGATGCAGCTTATGACGTAAAGCATAAAATAATGAAATAACAGAGAAATGAATAGTGTAACGAATAAAGTAATGTCAGGAAAGAGGAAAGACAGACCAGAAATGCGGCAGCCACGGGCAAAGACTGTGATTGAGTTTCAAATCTGGCAGCTGACCTAAAAGGAGACTGGTAGAGGAGTCTCCATCCATATGCTCATGCACTAAGGGAGAATCTGCTCTCTAAAAGAGATTTAAGGGCTTGAACTCACTCATCCACTTCCCTACTGCAATACCCCTTTCTTTGTCAAACCATTGTGGGCTTTGTGCAGAATGGGGATCATGATAGTTTTATAGTCGGGGAGAGGAATTAGAGTGGAGTGGACAAATCAAAACCAACAGAATTTCAATGCCCAGTATGTAAAAGTGATTTTGCGGTACCAAAATGCCAATGGCAAAACTTCATCTTAGAATTAAATTCCATATTTGGTGAAAGAAATAGTCCATAAGACATCATCCAAATGTTCTTTTTAATTTTCCAGCTCCAAACAGGTATTAGTAAGGGACACACCTACCGGCCATCTCCCAGTCCTGGCCTCCCCCTCCCCCCATAGCCCTCCTCTTTTCTACTGTGTGCAGATGAGTCCATTCTGCAGCTCAGGGGTGGAAACCTGGAACCACGAGCAAGCAGCCCCACCTGCTTATCAGGGTGGTAACTCTCAGTGGCAAGGGCCCCCTCCTTGGGGAGGATAAATACCCACCCTCTTGCAGCTCAGATTTGTCTCTAATCCTGGGGAGTGGGGGCTGCCATCTACCAGCCCTGACCCTAGCAGTCTGACCACGAGGGTCAGCCCACGATGGATCTCTTCCCCTGCTCTTTTGGACCCTGGATGCTGTGTCATTTGCTGAAAGTCTCTGTTGTGCCTGAGCCTGAGTTCCTAGGGCACACCTTATAGCAACTCCACAGTACTCTTACCTCCAACATATCACCAAAGCATTGCTGATGGCTGGGCCATCATTACACACATAAACATTCCAGGAAATTGGAAGTCTTGATGAGTTTCAATTTACCACATGACAGCAGCAATGGGAAAAGCAAGTCACCAAAACCTTGCATTTGCCACCCCATCAAAAGGACACCAGGTGTACTTTAATTATAGTGCTTAAGATGAGATCATATATTTCAGTTTAAAGTGTTGCCTTAGAGTTCATACAGTCAGGCTTTGAACTGCATTTTCAGCATTAGCATGGTGGATAAACAGTTTCTTTGACTTTGGAATTTACAATAATGCAAAAGAAATAGTAAAGGCAATTTTATCTGCATTTCTTTAAAGTCAATGATCCATGACAAAGAAAATGGAAAATCTGATGAATCCAACATTAACTTTTCCAAAACACTATGTGAAAATCATATTTAAAAGCAAGACTCATCTGTGGAAATAGATCTTTTCTCCCCCAATAGGATAACTAAGTTGCCATATTTGATATGTGTCAAGAAGAACTTATGAACCTAATTAAATTTACCAATGACTGCTTTTGGACAGGAATAAAATGTAGCCCAATATAATGTGATGACAGTGTTTTCACTCAATTTTATAGAAATTAATCACAATTTTACATGCATAATAAACGACATGTGCATCATAATATTTCATATTAAATAATAATATGAAGTATGCTCTTTTGACATTGTAATATTATAATAATAATTTCTTTTAGGAAAAAAATCCCATACAAAATGCATAATGCTTTGTCTAGGACAAACAAAGCTAACTATCCCAATCAAAAGTAAGCCCATATTTTATGTCTCAGAATCATGAAATTGTCACTTCAGAATATATATTTTATTATGCCCATAGAAATTTATATCATTTTTATATTAAACATTAACTTGTATTCTGCTATGATGGTAATGGTATCAACAAAAGGATAGAAGCATTTTTAACATCACTTATTGAACATTTGATTTTTTAAAACACAAGCTCAAAAACATTATTGTACTAAATTTCTATGTACTTTGAAATAGTAAATAATATTAACTAGAAATAAAAAAATATTTAAAGAAAATTTTACTACAGGTCTTTGTAATTTTCAACTAAACCTATAAATAAGTCAAGTGCTTAAATATAAAATAACAGTGTATTGGTTTGGGTGATTTTGGTCATAAATAGCCAAAAGTACAAACCCAAAGTGCCTCAAAAAATAAAGAAATGTCTTGCCCAATGTCACTAAAAGGTTCAGATGTAGGGTTGAATTTGGGGTTGGTTCATCTGGTCACTCCAGAATGCCATCAGCATCTCGTTTGCTCTAGAGCAGTGCTGTCCATAGAAACAGTGTATGAGCCACACGTGTAATGCTGTGGTTACTAGGAGCCATATCAAAAATGCAAAATGAAAAAGGTGGAATTAATTTCAATAATGTAATTTTAACCCAGCATATCCAAAATATAATCATTTCCCCATAGCAATCAATCTAACCATTATTAATGAGACTTACATGTTTTTGGTACTAAATCTTCAAATCCAGTGTGTATATTGCACTTACAGAAGATCTCAATTTGGACTTGTTGCATCTGAAGTGCTCAGCAGTCACTCGTGGCTAGTGGCGACCGTGTTGGACGGTAGCATTCTAGTGTCTGCCTCGCCCTGGCCTGGCCCCTCCTGGTAGCCACAGGAGGGCCATCTGCCATCTCTCTGGAGACTGGTGGGGTCAGAGCGAGCGCTCTGAACAAGAGCCTTATTTCATTGCTTGGGTCTGATAAATAAAATCCAGTAAACCCAACCAGAGGCACCTATGTTAAGTCTCATGTCAGCAAAACCAAAATCTAAGTAAGTTTCTAGTCCCTGTACATACCCGGCTCACTCAGAAAACAGAACTTAATCAGCCAGTCAGCTATGGCCGACTCCCTGTTCTTAAGCCAGCTAACTTCTTCACAGTTAGCAACCACCTGCACTAACCACAGTAGGAAATGCAGTCTGCATTACCCAGTGAAGATTTCCTCCAACGGACTCCCTTGTGTTGTCTATAAGAGCCCGTTGCTCTCTTTCTTCAGGGGAATTCCTCTCCACCTCCTGGCTATTGGAATCCCCCCAATTCATGAATTGATTCAATAAAACTCTCTGAGATGCTCAGGTTTTTAACAGGTCCTATGTCTAGCCTGGAATCAATGGTTCTGACCAAGCAAATAAAATAGACCAATTGGTGAAGCCACCACTGTGGCCATTCCTGGAGCTCAGATGCTGTCAATTTCTTCCAGAGCTCATGGGCTACATGGCATGTGGGTGGCTACTGAGAGGAGAAGCTGGACACAGTGGGAAGGGGAACGGGGTGGGTCACACTCAGGAGGGGATAGTGGGAATGAACAGCAAACCTGTATTTCAAATAATTTATGAGCCCTTTGGATAAGTTCTTAAAAATAAGGATGATTTTTTTTTT